>CAKALU010060154.1:0-29009 GCA_916700995.1 Hozukius guyotensis | reverse complement strand
TGGCTGCCGGGTCACAAACTTTCTCATTTTACAGCTAAACAGTACACTACAAGATGTTTCTGAAATTACAGTAACAGAATATTGATTCATATTTGATCAGCGCTGCCTAGTTTGACTGTTTGATCAGAGTTTGCGAGTGATTGACAGCTGCTCAGAGACGGCAGACTCCTGATCAGCTCTGATTGGTTGTTTTGCTCCGATCTGTGAAATCTTACAGATGTCATTAGGAGCACCGAAGGAAACAGAGGCACATGATTTTTTTCAGCTTACCTGTCTCATGCGCTACTGTCAGGATATAGTGACCGTTTTATAAAAATAACTTTTTTTTAATCATATTTGCTCCAATTCTACCCACTGCTGCTTGAAGTGTCGTTATGGAGGCTAAATACAAACAATGTATTTTGCCGTTTAATTTGGAGGACTTGTTGCCAAAAGAAATCCTCATCCTTGGTCACAGCTTATGAAGAATATGTGTCAAAAAGCATTGCAGACAATTTACAGTATTTAGGAAAGTGAAGCCTCAGACAGAAAGCTTCAGTAAACACTCATTCTCGATGACTGTAGGCAAACTACAGGCTTTACATTAATTGGTGTCAAAACAGTTTGATGCAGCTGCTGTCGTGTTAAAAACAATTTGGAGCAGTTGCATAAGGTACATAGTGGAAATACAGTGTCTACTGAAGAAATGTAAGGATTTATTTTAGGGGGATTTCATCAGAGCTCCCATGTTGATGCTTCAACTCTCCTGTGTGCTGTGTGCACTAATGGGCTCCCTACTGAACCCAAGCAGGGTTCCAGCATATCAAGTGGTGGTGAATAGCTTCAGTTTACTGTTGATTACTAAGCAGTGTCCCGATAAAATAAACCAGCTCACAAAAGATCTTTTAACCACTGCCAAGGAGGAGGTGGTGTTTACAGTCCAGTTTGTCTATCTATAATTAGCAAGATATATAAAAATTAACTTTCAGTGACATTTTGTCTAAACTTAGGCCATGTGCCAAGGAAAAAGAAATTAGTTTTTGTTGGAAATCAATATCCAGGTGCAGATTGGTGATTTCATAACATTGCAAGAAAAGTAATTTTTCTTCATTTTTTTGCCATTTTCTACTTAACTACTGCACTTGCTTAAATGAAAACCTGGCACATGAATCTGAGTATTAGTTTATGACTGTGTATATTTGGGTCCCGATCCATATTAAAACTTTTAATTAATGAATTAATACTTTTCTACAGGCTATTATACCACAGCTTTTGTCTTTATTGGTCGATATCTTTCTAAATATGATAACAGGATAACTGAGCAGGGTAGGAGGTTGATGCATCAACAAAATTTCATAAACATATGCAATATTAAGAGAGGATGAATGTTTCATTAGAGGAGGTGAATATAATGCAGCGCTAATGTGAATGTTATGGCATTCTGTTTTACATTTGACTCTGATACTCGGGGGAAAGATTGAACACTCCTTGCCTCGCTTTGCTTGTTAGCACTTACTCTGTCACACTGCATTATCTAAGTGTGTGTGTTTGTGTGTGTGTGTGTGCGTGCGTGCGTGCGTGCGTGTTGTGTGTGTCAAAATAGCACTGTGAATAGCTGCTTCATTTCAGGCGGTTCAGTAGGTAAAAGGGAGAGGTCAAGACAAGACAGACAGAAAAGAGCAAAAAGACATTTCCACAGCTTCTATCAAGTTATAAATCTCAAATCCTCTCATTTGAGAAGTTGTGAATAAAGCTGTTGGACTGTTTTCGTGTAAATCGCTGCTCAACGTCCATCTGTGTACTTTGCTTTCGATATCTCAGAGTGCACAACAGGGATACACATTTGTTGTCTTATTTGATTTTGATTATAACATGAATATAGCCAGCGTGTTTTTAATCTAATCAGATCAATATGTTTTTTCCAATATAATCTGAGGAATATACTACCTGCGCATTACACATTAATCAAAGACTGCACATAATAGTCTGCATGAATCAAAAAACAGATGTACTGTACAGTGAGTGCCAGTGTTTCCTGCCTCCAGCTAGCCTTTTCCTTTTTCCCATGCAGCTCACACAAGCTTGAAAAGGAGCCTCAAGGAGACAGGGCGGCGTCTCAAACAAACTTGATGTGAGTCGGAGTGAAAGTGACACAGCGAGGTCAGCCTGCACCCTGCGGCGTCACCTGTTCCCACCTGACACACACAAACTGGTACAAGCTTGGAAACCAGCTGCTGACTCAGCAGTAAGGCGAGATGGGGTTTGAAGGGCCGGACCGCGGTGACAGAACAAGTGACTGAGCCAAATGAAGAGGAGGTAAGTTAATGTGAAGTCTGTTAGGAAGAAAAGGACGTTGGAGAGGGAGGGAGAAGGAGAGAGGGGGTAAGACAGAGAAGTGGCTCAATGAAGGGTGCTAAAGAGAAGAGTAACACTTTATTTGAATGGGTGTACATAACCTGTCATCACACTGACAGGTTGTGTTGTAATGTCAAGTTGTCATAACAAAGACATCTCAAACAATGTCAACTGTGAATTAAAAGTGACTTAATTGACCGAATGACACTTAATGACAACAGTCATAAACATTCATAAAGATTCCTTCATGGTTATGGCGGTGTCATGTGAGTCTTATATACACCCCTTTAAATAAAGTGTTATTAGAGAAGTTAATGTCAAGGGGAGAGGAAAGGGTGACAGAGGCTGAGAGAGCAGAGGAAGAAAAAAGAAAAGAGCATCAAGGAACAGAAGATGATGTAAGTGTTAAGAGGAAAACTACATCAGCCCCAAGAGCCTACCCTGTTGTGTTAGCGTCTGTCACATATAGGAGGGTGTTTGTACAAAAAAGCATGTGCAAGGGTGTGATGTAATTAAAAACCTAAGTCCAAATTAAGCTCATGGGCATCTTTGTCCCTGAGTTGAACCCCCTGGGTGGGTAGACTGCGAAACCAATCCTGCCTCCTTTGCCAGGATTTGAAGACCTGGATTCTAACCTTCCTCCTAACTCTGACCCTGAACAGTGAATCCACTATTGTGATATAGTATAATTCAATATTATGTACGGTCACATTTAATTCTGGTCCCAGTCTATAGTATTCATTGCAACTGGTGCCGCCATTTTCCAAAGAAAATGTTGTAATTCTATCCTGTAAACCAAATAAAGTAGTCTACACCCACAAAGTATAAAGCAATGCCGCAGGAGTAGCAGAACTGCTAGTATTATTACTAGTACTATGCTGAATTTCCACTGCATGGTACGGCTCAGCTCAGCTCACCTCGACTCAACTCACTTCTGGTACCAGGTACTTTTCTTGATTTCCTTTTTCCACTGCAGATAGTCTATCAGATGATCGCCATAGCGACGCCGCGTGAAACTCCCGTAACATCATCTTCAACAAGACACAAACACACAAACAGTGTGATCTATCGCTGCTAACGGCTGTGGTGGCTATTGATGGTAACTTGACTATTTAAAAATGGCGGGCTTGTGCAGGATGTCATACCGCAATCAGTGGTCTGCAGTGTTTTATCTCCACCTTCTAGTATCGAATCAGCTTGTTTGGAACCTCAACTGAGGTGGTACCAAAAAAAGTACTAAGGACTATCCACAACTTTTACCGATGGAAAACCAAAAACGAATATTTTCAAGGGGTAGACGAGCCGTTCCATGCAGTGGAAATGTGGCAGTGGTTTACAGTGCTGAACAGCTTAACTGGGTTTGGGGCACACGTCCGCTGTGCAACCACGGGAAAGATAGATGAATCGTGGGGCAACGATCTGACGGAGATATGAGGGCAGTACATTATTTATCCATCTTGATCCATCTCGCTTTAAGTGATTCCTTTTTGCAGTCAAAAATAATGGAGAAATAATGTAAAACTAGTGGGCGCCATCATGAAAACAAAAAATATAAATTATGAATTTCTCCCTTTTGGTTTCTTTTTTTTTTTTAAAGGCGAACACGGGACATGTGATTTACAGAGCAGTTTTTCATGGATTCTTACACATTCTGGGAGGAATAATTGCCTTATATGAATCATTTTGTCACATCTGGAAATGTTAGGAACCATATAAAGAGTAAATAGTGCAAATGGTGTGTGGGGGGTTTACAATCAATGTTATTTGGTTGGAGGCACAATAGATTAAGGGTCGTGTCAGCCTCTTGTTAAGGTGGTAGTTCACTTGCTCTCAAGAGAATATTGTTATTCAAGATCAATAAAGACTAAGGTGACAATTCTGCATGTTCCATCAACAAACCTTTAGATGTGCTGGATGCTGCCTTTTTCTGATTAAAAAGCAAACGCTATTCTCAGTAGGCCGTTTGTAATCACAGCTATTTATCAGCTCAGTGTGCATGATATCATATACGTCCATTAATCTTGTGCTGGGGTACACGTAGCATTCAACTGAATAACAACTGAATACATTCCCAAAGTGGAGAAAAACAAGTTGACAACAGGATATGTTCTGCAGAGGCTCAGAAATAGCACAAACATGGCTACCAGAGATTGTTTTAAGCTCTTATGGACGCGCACTACCTCGCAATGATGATGTCACCTCCTGGGTCTTATAAAATATTAACTTTGCTACCTTGAGGGGAAATGGGCTTAAATGGGAAATAAAGAAAAGTGTTGCAATAGCCAGGGTCTCTGCAGAGAGAGCACCTCATTGTCTCTTTAAGTGTTTTCTGAGAGTGAAACATAACTAGCAGTAATGAGCAGGCCCTGGTTCTCAGAGGAGGCCCTGTTTATTTGATGAGGGATAGAGAACTCATTGGAAATTAAATGACATTGTGCCCTAGGATTGCTTTTATGTAAAAATGTCCTGAAGGACTCTAGGGCTGCAGAAATCCAGTATTTCAGGAATTACAACTATTAAAAGCCTTATAATATACTTTAATGTTTTTAATTTAAAATAAATATTACGATTTAATATATGATTTTGGCTGTACTCGTGTGCACATATGTGCGTGTGCATTTGCATGTCCTGTCAGTTTAAAGCAGCAGTAGGCAAGATTGGAGCAAATATGATTGAAAAAGTTATTTTTATAAAACGGTCACCATCACCTGACAGTAGTGCATGAGACAGGTAATCTGAAAAAAATCATGTGCCTCTGTTTCCTTCGGTCTGCTGCCGTCTCTGAGCAGCTGTCAATCCCTCGCAAACTCCGACCAAACGGTCAAACTAGACAGCGCTGATCAAATATGAATCAATATTCTGTTACTGTAATGCCTATTTCTCGCCTCAAAATGTTTTCAGAAACATCTTGTTGTGTACTGTTTAGCTGTAAAATTAGAAAGTTTATGAACCGGCAGCCATGTTGAGATCTGTCGAGGAAATACCAAGCACCGCCCACCAGCCGGAGCACAGCCAATAGGAACGCTCTCTCTCTCTGAAATGACCTGTGATTGAAATTTTGGCCCAATGATGCCAAAAAATTTCTGCCTACTGAACTTTTAATTTGGTCCAATCTAACCGGCGTCAACTTGATACTTTTGAACATGAATGGACAATCTGCATCCATGTGCATGTTTGTATGCTAGTAAATAGTGGGTATGAAGCATCCTGCACAAAAACAAGTGACTCTCTGAACTCTAATTATAAACAAATGAAGGACGTTCATTAGTCACTGAGTAAACAAGGGGAGGGAGAGGAGGAGACGTACGGACATGCATGCCCTAGTTTGAAAGAGCCACCTCAAAAGGAGGATATTATTATATATTATTACTATTTTGACACCCATTTTGTTTCCCCAACTTCAAGAATTTAAAGCTAAGCGTGTCTAAACACATCCTGGACCAATGAAACTGATATTACAATGATACAGCGAATGAGCATTTTTCACAAAATATAGGAGTTTTTCTAGTTAAGTTTTGTAGCCTGTGCAAGACTCACAGGCAGGGAGCAAAACAAGGACCGTTTGTTTTTGTTTTTGTGCAGTTTGTACCCTGCAATTCCCTGTTGGAAACCTGGTTATTGTTCTTTAAAAAAGAGAGAAAAAAGAGTCAGTAAAGCCAAAAGCCTGACTTCAAGTCCTGCTTGGGAGCACAGAGAGGATATGAAAAGATGCTCTATTGCCATTACGAAATAGAAAACCATCTTTTATTAAATGCTGCATTTCCACCTCTTCATTTTAACTGTCTTCTCTTTACTATATTGTCATTCATGGGTCAATGTGTGTGTTTATTACAGTGCAAACTAAATATAACTACAGCATTTTCCCTTCATATCCAAGCCTACACACTGCACCTTCTACAACTCTCCTCTTTGATGGGGGAGGAACAACTACAATGAATTCAGACAAAGGAGTTTGAGCAGTTTGTGTTTTTATCTACATATTAAACTACCAAGAATGAATCATCCTCTCCGAACGATACTAAAACTAAAAGTATAGCTTTTCATAAAACCCCAAATTAATTATCTATAAAGTAAAAATAATATCAGGGGTTTTCAAAGTTTTATTTTCATTTTATTGGGTCAAGTCAGATCAACATCAGTCTGGACATCCATGTCTGGTTTGTAAGCTGATTTAAAGCCGTTTCTCACCAGTGCATTGTGAAAATGTGGCGCGGAAATGCGGAGAACCTTTATTAGGTTGTTGAGGAGGGCTGCACGGTTAGCACTGCTGCCTCACAGCAAGAGGGTCAGAGGCTTGGGGCCCTTCTGTGTGGAGTTTGTTAGTTAGTCTCATAATTTCCCCGTGTGAGCGTGGGTTTTCTCCGGGTTCTCCGGTTTCCTCCCAAAGACATGCAAGTTAGGTTAATTGTTGATTCTAAATTGCCCGTAGCTGTGAATGTCAGCATGAATGGTTGTCTGTCTCTATGTGTCAGCCCTGTGATAGTCTGGCGACCTGTCCAGGGTGTACCCCGCCTTCGCCCAATGTCAGCTGGGATTGACTCCAGCACCCCCGCGACCCTGAACAGGATAAGCGGTTACAGATAATGGATGGAGGTTGAGGTAGTAGTGTTTGTTGAGGTACAGGTAGTAGTGTTTGTCGTACATTATTGGATGTTGAACACCAATAGTCCGAAAAATGTCCCACTGGACCGAAAAAACAACATTTGTCCAACAGTCCGTTACCCCGAAAACAAATGCCCAATGTTCCGAAGGACCATTGCTCCGAAAATACACTCTCCATGCAACAAACATGGCTAATTATTATGCAGAACGACAGCGATATTTTTTATCAGTTGGAAGAGAGGATGTCATTGGTCAAACATAGATATCGGCAGGCGGATGTCCGCTGAAATCGAGGACAGTCCGAATATTTTTTCCCCCGCACAAATGTTCCCCTAGGGTGTGCAGGCATTGATAAGAACCCACAAAATAAGTTTTCATAAATTTCCATACAAAGTTTTTAGACGCTGTGAAACGGCTTTTACAGTTTAACAAAGACCGTATGCATTGTCTGGAGGTCATTTAAAACTTCATGTCAACATGGCAGAATTTTACTGTAAACAATAAAACTGTGTGGCTGAGATGGTGACTGATATGTGCAGCTAGGTATGTCAGCCACGCTGTTACGCCAGCTCAGCGGGCGATGACTGCGCTCTGAAGAGATGTGTAGTGAGTATTCCCGGGGGACTGGGAACACTAATATGAATGATTGAAAGACATAAGAAAGAGGACAGGAGTGGAGAGCGGGAGGGTTAGTGGAGTGGTGAAGGAACAGGAGTGGGGATAAAACGAGAGATGGAGGGATGTGAAGAGTGAGGGGGGGCACAGAGGTACCAAGAGTAGGAGAAAGGGTAGAAAACGAGGGATGTAATCCATGATCCAGATGGAGGGAGGCTTGCTGTTGGGAGCAGCAGGGGATTGGGGCTCTCAGTTAATGTGACGGACATGCTGGGTAAAAATAGCCTGGGGAAGCAGGGCAGGAGTCCTCTATGATGAATAATACACAGAGGAGGAGGGAGGAGGAGTGGGGTGTGGAGAGGAAGGGGCACTGGCTCACTTAGATAATAATTTAATTAATTACAGGAATTCTGCTTTCTCATTAACAATCTAGTCTCTAAAATGGCAATGACAAATGATGTTGGGTCTTTTTTTACGCTTGTTTATATTAAAAAATGACAATATTTGAAGGTTGAGGATAAGTCAAAAATATGCCATAACTCATGTGAGACCACAGAACAGAGAGCGTTACAAAACCATTTGGGTCTTAGAGGAGTGAGAGGAGAAATGTGGGGCTTTTATCCCCACTATATCCACAGAGAGCACAGGGATACGCAGTAAGCTCTTTCTCTCTATCAAATATTCACACAGGGAAGAAATGCATTGTATAACACAGATCCCCGCGGATCTGTCTAAGACACTTTGTACTATTCATCAATACAGGTACATTTTGTTCTATAAATTCAACAGGCGGCACACATATTAATTTCATTTTCTGTCAATGAAAAGCTCTCAGTGGTTCGATGTGCATTACCTAACAGTACCAGACGGTCATAATACAGACAAGTAAATATAAATGAAGAAAGTGTCAGTCTGTTAATTACACACAGCCCTGAAAGAAAACACCGTTTCTTGATCGGAGTTATACAAAAACAAATATAACACCGCCTTGGCTAAGCATAGTGGATTATATTTTTAAATGTATTTTTAAGATGTTCTTTCAACTACAGTTACAGTGGGACGGCTCGGTTGGAAACATATAAATAATGGTTGGAAAGCTCACCAGCATCATCTGTTGGTTAAAACCATAAAGATATATAAACGACGCCTCTCCACTTCCTTCTACTGTACAAAAATGAAGCCAAAATATTCCGGATGCAGGCGCTGCCATCTTGCGCTGGTGACGTCATTTTGAAGTCTGCACAGTAGTGATTGGGGGATGGAGCCGCGGTATCGAGGTCCCGTCCAATCACAAGCCGAGCACGTCATCTGCGCGTCTGCTGACACTTCCATTCCAGGATATGAACCCACGCCACGGTCCAACAGCGCTGGCTAATCTTACTAAGTCTGTGGAAATGTTGCTAAGCTAGTAAGCGACAAGGTCAGTGACTGATCCATAGACTGTTTATGAAGATCTTTATATACAGTCTGTTTGAAACTGACAATCATGGTTATGGACAGTTTAAGTTAAAGTTACATCTCCTCTCAACGTTCCAACTCTAGGTACAATTACCCAAAAAAAAGTCTGCTACTAATTTACTCCGCTGTCAATCATGACGTCACACCCCCTTTTTATAGCATCAAATGACTAATTAAAACCAAACTTATCAGAAAAATGAACATTGAACATACATCAGTATGATAAGAACTACCTAAGATGACAGAAAACATCTTTGGGAAAAATGTATTTGACATGTACTTTGAGTTTTTAGTTTGACCCATGTCCCATCCACTAACATGGAGGGGGTGAGATTTATGACCTATACTGCAGCCAGCCACCAGGGGGCAATCAAGGTGTTTTGGCGTTTTGGCTTCACTTTTGGGGGGGCTGTCATGTCGTCAATCTTTACGAATCTCTGTTCTAGGTTTTTTAAACTCAATTCCACGAGTCCATCCATCTGTCAGAGAAACTATAGCGCCCTAACTTAATGTTGCCATTTGTCTGTTGCTGGCCCATACCGGGAAAGATACTTGCCAACAGGCCTATCAACTCTTCTGGCAGAAACTCTGCGCTGTATTTGATGTAGAGCCCCTTTTTTTTATCACTTCCTCCATAAAACTCAGGTTAAACTTCCTACAACCTTTCCTCAATGAATGATTGTATCTGGACACGCTCCACTCACTTCATCGCACAGTAGAACATAACACTACAGAAAAAATGGGAAACCTAATCCATGTCAATTTCAACAATGACAGTGTGTTTCAGCCAGAGTTCCTCAGCAGCAGCGGAGCATTGTTTGAGCTTTACTTGTGGAAAATTGATTGCCACGAGCATTATGTTGCTGAATGAGTTTGTTTACCCTGCTCAGTTTACAAAAATGATGGGGGAGATGTTGCAGCCACTCAGTTCTAAACTAATCACCCTGTCTCTCGATAAGACAACAAAACAATGATGAGTTTGTCTCTGAGAAAAAGGTAGACGAATCACGCTGCCCGTTGTTTGACTGACAATCTCACAGGCTGACCATAATGCCTTGCTAATTGCCAATTCAGCTCTGCGGGGTGGAGAGCTTTTACAACCATAATGCGTCTGTACATATCTATGAAAGTGGCGCACAGTAATCGTAACGTCTTTAATAAAACTATTGTCTACTGTATGTGGGTCTCTTATGGTGCTTGTGAGTGAATGAATGCAGCGTCTCGACTGAGATTACGAAGCACTTGAAGATGGAAAGAATCCATTTATGGTTCGGTTGGCTCCTGTAAATCGGCGCCTGGTCGTTGCTAAATCATCATATTTTTCTTCTTCTTCCATATTCCTAATTATTTTCTGGAACATTTTGTGGCTTATAGACTTCAAAGGCTTGGATAAAAATCTCTTCTGCAGGTCTACAGTATATAAGTATGTGTATGTGTGTGTGCCCTAGTGTATAGTATACACATGTGAATAAGGGGGAAGGGAACATGAGTGGCGAAGGGTGTTAAAGTAGTGCAGATCTACAACCAGAGGCTAAAAATGGACTCAAAGTGCTCGCCATCCTCTTTTCCTGCTGGAAGTGAAACCGACATTCAAATATTTAAATGACAATGCTGGTGTGACATTGAACCCTTTTAGCAGATTTATCAACTCAAGTAGAAAGAATGAAGGGAGCCAAAGTGAAAAGTTGAATCCAGTGAATAAAGGGGGAGAGAGAGAGACAGAAGAGTGTTTGCTTTGAAATTTAAAAAGCTATTTATTTGAAGTTCTGTTTAGTGGAGCATGCCCTGCACAGAAAAACATCATTACACAAATATATGAAGCTTGTTTATCAAATCGCAAAGGTTACAACACGATGCTATAAAGCTCTGCAGTTGCTTTTGTGGGCACAGCGGGAAGTGGTTTCAAAATACTTTTTTTCCCCAGAATGGGTGTTTGGGTTTATTTGTGACTTAACTAAACCTACATTGCGCACCCTGACCATGAAATATCTGTTTTCAATCTGATCTTTCAGTCTGCTTTGAGATCAATCAGAGAGGCATGCAGTGGAGAGGGAGAACAGATGTTTGGTGAAGGATGAAGGAAGCTCATTCAGTGGGGTGTAACAAAATAAAAGATATTGTCAGTATCTTGCAGTAAGGATAAGGTTGGTGTTACTCAACTGGTCATGAAGAGACCAAAACCAACAATGGGTTAGTCCGTCAATACTTTCTGATACTCTGTGCCATTTGGTCCCGAGTTGATGTAGTGTAATTTTTCAAAGTAGGCTACGTAATTTCCTAAAACAGCTGGGCACTGTAGTTTTCAGCAAATAATACTCAAACAGGAGTAAATGGTGTAATTGTTGGGGATTATTTTCAGCTGTGGATTAATACACACGCGCGCAACAGAGTACAGTATCTATGGCAGCAGAATGGTATGCTGTATGTGCGATTGACACTGAATAAATTACAGTGTCATGCATGTTCATGGTAATGAAGGAACATGTTAGTGTGCCAGTGTGGCCCAGAAGTACAGAGGAAAATTGTTGGATTTAGTATTCTCATGTTATTAATTGCTAAAAAGAGAAATATAGAAAATCACCAGCATTAAGACCTTTACACACCGGGGGCGTGATGAATAAACAACACGAAAATGTGAAATACTCGCCTACCAATATTATATGTCTAGGGCTTTTATTGTGAAAGGTAAGAACAGAAGAAGTGGATCTGGTCTGCGCTGCCTTTGTCAAAGTTGAAAGGAGTAATAAAGTTTGCCGACCTGGCTCAAACTACGGAGCCTACGTGTTGATGTTTCATAAATATTAGGGATGCACCAATACGACTTTTTCAGTCCTGATACCGATAGCGATACCTGGGTTTTGGGTATTGGCCAATAACGTGTACCGATCCGATACCAGTGTTGGATTAATAAGCTGGATGATCATTATTTTATGTGTAAGGCGACATCAAGCTTGACTTAAACATTACTTTCTTAACTTTGTAAAACTAAATGTAACAAATAAATACATAGATAAACATTTTGTGAATTGTTATTTATTATCAAAATAATAAATCGTACAAAAGCAACTTGGTAAAAAAATCTTCAAAATTAACAGGAATTAGAACTCAAGTGTAGACCTTTTGCATGCAGCAACAAGAATTAATATTCCAGTATATAATGTATATAGCATATAAACATAGAATTGAATTGAATAGATCGGCCCCATTGTCCCCATATCCGATCCAGCTATTTGTGTCAGTATCGGCCCGATATCCGATCCAGTATCGGTGCATCCTTAACAAATATAAGCGCAACTCAACCCGTTACGCACAACGCAATTGGTTGACGCCTTTATTCACGATGTGAATGCTTAGAAAATCAACCTCCTTCCGGAAAAAAATGCCGCTGCTTTTTGACGTGTAATATTCACGTTCTGTGTGAAAGTATTCATGTCAAAAACAACAGTTCGAAAAGATATATTGCCATGCAAATTAATTGCAAGAAAAAAATGCTGCCAGCTGTAAAGGCCTTTATCCTTTACTTTTTGTTGGTATTTTTTGTTGGTATTGCCCAGTACAGCTTTTAAATATCATGCATTCATAAAGCAAAGGTTTTGCAGATTGTCAGCATGGGTTTTCACTGGGTAGTCCGGCTTCCTCCCACAGTCCAAAGAACTCACACAACAAACAAAAAAACATGCATGTTAGGTTAACTGGTGGCTCTAAATTGCAGACTCTAAATTGCCTGTTGGTGTGAATGAGCATCAATTTGTCTGTCTCTATGTGTCAGCCCTGTGATTTACTGCCAACCTGTCCAGGGTGTACCCTGCCTCTCGCCCAATGTCAGCTGGGATCCCCTCCATCCCTCCAACGACCCTCTGAGGATAATGGATGGCTAATGCTAAAGAGCAGAAATCAATAGGCGATCGATATTGGACAAGCCAATTCAAAAGTCATTAACATGATCAGTATCAGTGTCCCTAAATTTGAGACATAGTATTTGGAGTGAAATTTCATGTGAGTAAAAACCCTCCAGCCCCGGCGTCAGAGAAACAAAAACAGTGTTAGACACATTGTACTGAAACGAAGCTTCTACAGCTCAGAGGGGTCAGCTTCTGCATCTGGAACCACTCTGGTGAATAAATAACAACATGTAGCGATGGTGCGCTTTTCCATCTGTTCATTGTCTAAGAAAACATCTCTTCTTTTACTGAAACAGCAGCCCAGGTAACACATCACACCGTTTCAAACAGAACGAGACAGACTCATTT
Source organism: Hozukius guyotensis (assembly GCA_916700995.1). Classification (NCBI taxonomy): domain Eukaryota; kingdom Metazoa; phylum Chordata; class Actinopteri; order Perciformes; family Sebastidae; genus Hozukius; species Hozukius guyotensis. The sequence goes on along the minus strand of CAKALU010060154.1, from coordinate 15,750 downwards.
TCTTTTTTTCTCTTAAAATGAATGGTGGGAGTGAATAACATGGTGATAAAACATGTTCTATTCAATACTGCAACTTCTACACAGAAGTTCCTCTCCTTTTTTATGTTGTAAAATCAATGGGCATGCTTCACTGGACCTCATCTTATCCAAGAATGCCCTCTTTGGCTAAAAGGCTGTCCTTTCTTATTAGTTTAAACACTAAACAAGAGGCAACCACATCTCTGAAAGCTAAGAATAAAAATATGTAGTCCCAAGGTCTTATGACATATTGATAAATATGTAGCAGCTAACTGTATATCTGCTCTTTGTTTTCATTCATCTTAAGTCTGACCTTGAACTCTGCAGCTTTAAAAAAGGCTGGAAGAGAAGAAAAACATATATTTTCACAGAGCCAATAATGGGTGCTACCCTGAAACTAGCACAACACATGATCTGTTTACATCTGCCAATCCGACATTGTACTTGGCAGCTCAAACATCTGTCAGGATGAAGAGAAACCGTCGGTTAATCTGGCACTCAGTGAGAGATTTTAACGCCGGTGGCTCCGGGTGCCAGCCGCCGTGTCCCAAACAAGGGATTGCGAGCGCGGTGTGGAGCGAGCAAAAGGAGTAGCTGATTGTAGCGCCATATTAGCTGACCCCAGATGTGTACTGAACATCAAATCCTCTGCAGTAATTCCACTCGCTGCTCCAAATACCAATCGAGGGCTGCCGGTTGCCATGGCAACGGCACTCCTGTCCAATATAGCAAGCGGTGGGTCTGCCAGTCTCCTTCTCTCTCTCTCTCTCTGTATTGCTCTTTCCTTCTCTTGTTCCCTTCTCTCGCTCTCTCATCTTCCTCGCTGTGTGTGTGTCGCATGTGTAAATACCACAGCATGGATTTGCTGCAATGTTTGCTTTTTTTGTGGCTGTTGTATGACTGGCCCCACGCTGATAGCCTATATTTATGGACCGTTTCTTTAATGTACTGTAAGTAGGGGTTGAGGGATTTTTTTTTTCCCAAATGCCAGTGAGTCCTGCTGGCTCTGATCATGTTTGATGTGATCCGACAAGATGAAACATTAGCATTTGACTTTCAATCCCAATTTGCGAGGCTAGATTTGCGAGTAATCGGATATCTATTGACAGTCCTTTACACCGAGCATGATCCGCTTTTCGTCTGGGGAGCAATGTGGGTTCAGCTGCACTTGCACTTTTGGTATAAAACGGTTACTGATAATTCAGAGAAATGTATATGGATCATTGACCAAACAAGATCCAACTGCATTACACATTTACAGGCAGAATGAAATGGGATGTTTGTGTATCTGCACTAATGATGTAGCACAGTGTGATCGTTCACATTTGTTTTTGCTCCACTTTTTCTCTGTCTCCTGAGACTATCCCCCCCTTATGTAATTTACCAAATGGTGCTAACCTATTTTTGCTGGTGCCTTCTCGAATCACTATACATCACTGCCCAGATTCACCAGACTGCCCTTTTCCGCTTGGCTGCTCCTGTGCCAGGATGTGGTGCCAGAGCTTTTGCCCTCTTCCAGTCCACTGCCCCTTCTACGCCTTATGCAGCCTTCACCAGGCATGCTGCTCTCACCTTGCCTGCCTCAGACCCCTGGCAGTCTACACTATAATAAAACTGGTCACAAGAAACAGTCTGATAGAGCAAAATGGAGATGATGGAGGCAGCTGTTAGTCTTTGTTAGTTGCAAGGTCTTACCAGTCTGCTACAGATGTGATGTGCTTTAGAGCTATTTCAACAATTTGTTCCTGTTTATGGTTTTAGTCGACTTTTAGCTGATTTATGTCAAGGCTTATTGCAATTATTCCTGATTATACAGTATGACTACAAAAGGATTTGTTATTAGCTGCCAAGTTAACAATTATTGATGTTAAAATCAAATGGAAATACTTGTAAAATAAAAAATAGTTACCTGAGATCTTTAGTTGGCAAAGTCAGAATACTTAAAAGTGCATTCTACGATTTCTAAAACGTGTCTTTTCAGGCTGTTCTCATACACCGTTCATAGCTATAGCTAATTTATATATATCCCACAAAATCAATTTGTAAGTAATCCACGTAATTGAGAACCAGGAAGTACAATGAGCGACAAACGCTGGGTAGGGACGAGGTCAGGAAGTGGGGGTGGATGGTTTTTCTGTCAAAAAACACCGGACTTTCACCCAGGAGACTTGTGTTCGTACCCCGTGTGAAACCAGAAGTCAGAGTTGATTTATTTGTCACGTAACTTCCATACTTATACAATTCCATACAAGTTACACCACTTCCGGTGTTAATTTAACCCAAACCACAACCTTTTCCTAAACCTAACCAAGTCAAAGTTTTATTTGAGAAGACTGGAAATTGACACGTGTCAAGTGTTGCTGGACATTCGTAGGAAAACACACGAAAAATGAGAAATAACCTTTCGTAAGATATCATATGAACAGTTGTATGAGGACACGTTGATCATTTTACCCATCACCTTATTTTAATGCCCTCTCTCCTACACACTCAGCACAAATGTCAATCACATGCATGTGGATCATAAGCTGAAAAATAACAGAATGTCCTTCAGTCGAGCTTTTATCCTGCACTGCACAGAAAAAAAACTGGTGAAAACTGACAATCTTATTCAAAAGTTATCAAGGGTTAACCTTCCTTATGTACACCTCCATGCTTTTCTAGCCAATTCTATATTTTGGGAAATCTGCACCATGAAAAGTCACACTGCATTAGCTGCTAGCAGTTCCTTTGCACTGCAACCATGAAGACAATATCAGCTGGATTACTTTGATACTGGAGAAAACATCTGAATCTGATGAGGCAATATCTGAAGTTGAAAGGAGTGCCAGTAACATGAGTGATGCTTATATTTGTTCATACTATGGGAACCTGCATGCTGCCATGACTGAACATCAGCCATAGGTCATGCTTAAACACAAGAACACTGGACAGATGTTTCAAAGCTCTTGCTTAGATCACCCGGGCCACTGGGAATATCTGGCCAAGAAAACACAGCCACGTCTTAATCTGCTTTCACAGCTAAGCATATTTAGCCAACAGGATTACAAGCATGACCATCACAGCGTGCACGTGTCAGCGGAGAATATCAAATCAATGTTTGGCAAATGCATAAGCCTCTTATACGTCCACGAGGGGGAAAGCACAAACCAAATTATTTTGAGGTGTGAGGAGTGTCCGAGTCGGACAAATGCACTTTCAGAGATTTTAACAGCACTGGCTAATTAGTGCTGCTAATTATTCTTTCATTAATTAACTTGTGTTTGTTCAGGGATGATAAACACAGCCTAAAGAGGAGCTGGTGGAAGGTCTGAGGCATGACATTTACTCTACTGTACATGAGTGGGGCACAAAATTATAGACAGTGGGCAGTAAGGAAAAGATAATGAACCTAACGAACACTTCTTCTGGTTTTATCTTAACTGGATAAATAGCATTTTTAAAATAAATCAGGGCTGTCAATTGATATTTCAACATGATTAATCACACATTTTTTATCTGTTCAAAATGTACCTTAAAGGGAGATTTGTCAAGTATTTAATCTTCTTATCAACATGGGAGTGGAAAAAATATGCTGCTTTACGCAAATGTATGTATATATTTATTATTGGAAATCAATCAACAACACAAAACAATGACAAATATTGTCCAGAAACCCTCACAGGTACTGCATTTAGCATAAAAATATGCTCAAATCATACAACAGGTAACAACAGCTGTCAGTGTGTCAGTGTGCTGACTTGACTGTGACTTGCCCCAAACTTCATGTGATTATCATAAAGTGGCCGTGTCTGTGAAGGGGAGACTCGTGGGTACCCAGAGAACCCATTTTCATTCACATATCTTGGGGTCAGAGGTCAAGGGACACCCTTTCGGTGTTTTTCCTCGCCAAGATTTAGCATAAGTTTAGAGCGTTATTTAACCTATTTCGCGACAAGCTAGTATGACGGATTCCTAAAAATCGCAAGTTGCGTTAATGCGTTAAAGAAATTAGTGGCGTTAAAACGAATTTGCGTTAAAGCGTTATTAGCACGTTTACTTTGACAACCCTATTAAAAATGAAAATTAATAAAACTTTATCTGAAAGAAAGTTGCAACCTCCCAATAAATAAAAACTAAAAATTAATTTAATTTTCCACAGCAATAGTTTGACATTACTCTACTTAGCTTTACACAGACAGAACTAAATATCTCTGATTTGTTCTGAAGGTTCAGCTCTCACAGTGTGACGTTGGAGCCGGTGATCCTACACACAGGATGAGAGTAGGCTAGTTTGTGTACTGCTTCTCTATGACTGAGCCAGATAGATACCACAGTAGTGAGATGAATCACTCTGTAATTCTCCCACATTGCATTCGCTGCCAAGGAGAAGCCAAATCAGACCGGCAAAAGTCAGAGGCAAAAGGAACTCCACTGAACCCTGCTAAGCCATCGGGCGGTAATGAAATCTTCAGGAGCTCTCGTGAAGTAGTTTTAAATATCAAGATAACACCGTTTATCAGATTTATCTTTTGCATGCATCACTCAGCTCAGTCCCACTCTGAGCACACAGAAACCTTCCTCTGTGTAAAAATAAATAAATAAAGAAAGAAACATCTATTTTAAATGGTTTCCTTGACTACACGGCATCCTAGGCATATCCATTAATAGCACACTGTGACGTTGACGCTGGTTTCCTTCTCTGAATAATGGGTGAGAAAAGCCGAGAGGAAGAAATATGTGGACCTCTCGTTACAGGGATTTTTTTTCTTTTTCCTCTGCCAAATTCTCTCACAGGAACGAGAAAACAAAATGTTTGACCAGTATTGGGATTCAACTGTCCAAGCCATAACACGGGGCTGTGTAGGAGATTAGGGCTGACAAGACCTTTAGCCATGAAGAAAGAGCGTTTTTTTGTGTTGAGCTCGCTGAGGTGTCAGGGTGGAAACCCGTCAATGGCAGCACCCCTGGTACTGATTCAGTGTCGACCTGCCTCGGGGAGCGTAACACCTGGTATGAGGAAGAGCGAGTGGCTTTCTTTTCAGCGCGGCAGGAAAAGTGACAAATGCACTCACCTCCTCGTCTGACTCAATAGAAAGCAGTTTGGGGGTTCAATTGGTCTGGCTCAATTCAATTAGAGGTGTACACAAACAGCCCGGACAATTGCACTCGGCCAATCTAAGCCTAATGCCGAAGGACAAGCCTCCACGCACTTCAACGCCTCGTCACTGCTTTCCCACTTGAAGGGAGGAAAAAAAAAAAAAGCAATTTTCCACTGATACACCTACACAGACGGTGAATAGTCACACCATAAAGAGAGAGAGAGGGAGATGGAGAGACAGTGGAGAAAGGTAATAAAACGAGAGCAGCGAAGGAACAGATAAAGCTGAAATAGTGGCTTCATTAGATGTTTACACAGCAAGTGAGGCAAACAAATGATGTAAATGAGTGGCAATGAACATAAAATGCAATACTCGTGGCTTCACGAGGGATGTATTTGGTGCTCGAACATGCGTCTGTGTGTATCTTTCTGTCATAAGAGCAGGTTAACAAGAGAGGCTTTGTTTTGCACAATTCTAGACTTATGAGCCTTCAAAAACCATTAGGACGCGATGGGAGATTTGAGGCAGCTACGCGACATTGCCTATCTATTACAGCAGCTTCCTTCGCTGGAGACAAAATCAATTTCAATTAAAACCCAACCCTGGCCAAGACAGGCCTCCACTTCTGGGCTGAGAGACGGGCGGAGATAGCGGATGACAGCTTCAACATAAGCTGCTGACAAGAACGCGGGGCATGTATTAATTTGACCCAGAAGTTAGAAGCGGATGAGCACTTGGACCTGCTCGATGTAAAAGCGTCAACGTTCCATTGATCAAAGCTTACGTAATGCATTTCCTCATGGGTGACCTTTTGTGCTCTAATCTGTCTTGAATTTTTTTTTAATCACATAATTTTTCATTGCTTTGACTCAAATCAGTAAATGCACACAAAATCCATAAAGACCAGCAAGAGAGGGTAGCCTTTTTTCTGACATAGGAAAAGTTAAACTATTTCAGACAACAGACGAACATATGACATGTGTCTACTCAACGTAACCTCATACAACTGTTCGTATGATTTACGAAAAATTATACCTCATGTTTTGTGCGTTTTCCTATGAATGTCCAGCAACATGTGACGTGTCAATTTCCGCTCCAGTCTTTTCAAAATAAACCTATTTAGTTAGGTTTAGGAAAGATCAACTTAGTTAGGATTAGGCAACAAAAATATTTAATTAAGTTTAGGAAAAGATCGACTTGGTTAGAATTAGTCAACAAAATTACTTAATTAGGTTTAGGAAAAGATTGAATTGGTTAGGTTTAGGCAACAAAACTACTTGGTAAGGTTTAGGAAAAGATCGTGGTTTGGGTTAAAATAACACCGGAAGGGGCGTAACTTAAGTACAAAAGTTACATGACAAATAAATCAATGTTGACTTCTGGTTTCACACGGGACATGAACAGCGGTCTCCTGGGCGCAAGTTCGTTGTTTTTTTGACCCATCTGTCCAGCCCGACCGCGTCCCTGCTCGGCATTTTACTCTCTTTATACTTCCTGGTTCACAATTACGTGGATTACGTATGAATTGACTACTTTTTCGTAGGTATAGCTATGAACGGTGTATAAAAATAGCCTGGTCTACACAATGCGAGTTCGAACTGCAACGGACACAATACATGCCCCAAATAATTTATAAGACTGCATGCACAGAGACAGTGAACAATATTTAACCCTCCAAAAAAGAAAAGAAAAAACTCTTAGAAAGATTTTTTTTAAAAAGGCAAACACGGCTTTACTCTGCAACCTTGGATTGCTGTTAGACCGGAAAGACAAGTGATGTCATATTTTACTTTTAGATTTTACTCACTGAATTTTGAACTTCAACAAGACAGGAAGTCTGAATAATTCACAAGAAGAAACAGGACAACAACACTTAGTGTACAACAGCACAATTCTACTTTGTCATCTCTACAATATAGTGAATAACAACTCTCGGTTATTAGTCTCCACTTGGCTACAATTTGTGGGCCTCTCAGTCAGCGCACAAAACATGTCACATATGTCAGCTGGCATATGAGGGTAATCCGTGCAAACTGTGACAGGCCATTATACGGTCTTCAGGGAAGACAAACCCTGACCTTTCATGGTCGTGGGTGGCCATGTTGTCATGCTCCTCATGTCAAGTGCACAGGAATCCCCACTATCTCCTCCCACTCACACATACACACACACACACACACACACGTGAGCAGCAGACACACATAATAGTACACTCGCTCTGCCCACACAGGCATGCACACACCGATACGACAAACTATTGTTCACTGATGCAAATACACACACACACACACAACCAACCCCCCAATCATGCAATCCCTTTCATTAATAAACTATGCCTGTGCCTGGAGAGGAGTTCAAGCATGAAAGACAAAAGCATTACATAACGCATGCATGGAATTCTAAATCACAGGCTCGGCTTTGGGTATTCACAAGTGGGAGTGTTAGCCTTAAATAGCTCGGATTATAACGAGAGATGCTTCACAGGGTCTGCTTCATCCAGACCTGCATGCCTCTGTAGCAGGGGTGGGCTAATGTGCTGCTAACTGCCTTTAAGAACGGGACAAACTGATTCTAGACCAGTTATTATCACATCATGTGCCTGTTTCTTGTCTGTTCTCAAGGCTAATAAGGCTGGCCATATTTCATATTTCTTATATAGATCAAAACTAACAATGAATTGATCCTGCTAACAAGTATTGCTTGTGAAGCTAAAGCCTAATATAACATATTCCTCTATGCAATGGACCAGTGAGCCACACTGTGGCACCGTCTGACATGTTCCTTCATTATGATCAACGCAGCCTCTGTAGTTTATTTCTGAGCTGATCCCAAATACACCGTCCTGCTGCTGTAAATAATCACTAGAGCACCAAATGTGTATTAATCCACAACTGAAAATAATCCCCAACAAATACGCTGTTCACTCCTGTTTGACGCTTTCCTGATTTTACATTTCTCTTTTTGTGGTTTGTAATGACTTTATACGACTAATCATACTCTCCCCAGTTATGGCCTGATGAAGGACATTAATTCCAGCCCTCTTCCTTAATAATTTATAAACTAAAATAATTTCTGTAATGCTGAGTGAACATGAAAACGACAGACTGGATTAGGAGGCAGATAATTCACTCAGAACGTCACTGTGATGTATAAATTGTTTTAAGAACAACAGAAGAGACATACAAATAAGCAACACAAGCACATGGTAGCCATCTTTTTTGCAGGTATTATTATTTCAGAAAACAAATTATCACTTTTGAAAAAACAATTTGTAAAATTACAGACAATTATGTACCTGTTGAGTCCACAGACTGTATATAAGAACTGAACGTAGTCACCGTTGGTTTGAGGCCATTGGTTTGAGGCCTGCCGTTTTGAAGCCTCGAGTTCGTAAATTTGGTCGTAGCCATGTCAGTTTTTTGCAAACTGAAGTGACACAAGAGGGTGGAGCTAATATTTGTAGCAAAAAAACCTTGGGATGATTTTTGATTCTGCTTTTAAGTTTGATAAACAGATAAACTCCGTGGTGAGAGGCAGCTTCTTCCAACTGCGAAGCCTTGCAAAAGGAAAACCCTTTTTATCTTTCCGAGACTGTGAAAAAGTAATCCATGATTTTATAACCACTCGCCTTGACTACTGTAACTCCCTCTACATGGGAGTCAGCCAGTCTTCATTGTCACGTCTGCAGTATGTGCAGAACGCTGCTGCAAGGTTTTTAACTGGTTTCCGTAAACATGAGCATATTTCCTCCGTACTCGCTTCCCTCCACTGGCTCTCTGTCACTTTTAGAGTTAATTTTAAGACTTTATTATTTGTCTATAAAGCACTTCATGGATCGGCTCCCTCCTACCTATCTGCCCTTTTAACTCTCTATACCCCACCTAGGTCACTCAGGTCTTCCGACCAGTCACTTCTGGTCGTCCCTCTGGCTCGGTGGAAGCTCAGGGGCGACTGCGCCTTCTCTGTTGCGGGCCCCAGTCTGTGGAACAAACTACCCCACCACATCAGATCTGCTCCCTCTACGGAGTCTTTCAAAGCACAGCTCAAGGCCCACCTCTTTTCTTTGGCTTTTGAATGCACTTAAATTGTGATTACTAAATGCTTATAACAGTCTTTTACTCATGGATTTTATCTTGGTCCCTGTCTGTGGATATGTGGGATTTTGTTGTCTGCTCTGTTGACCTGTTTTTATTCTGCCTATGTCTGTAAAACACTTTGGTCAGCTCATGTTGTTTTAAATGTGCTAGAGAAATAAATTTGACTTGACTTGACTTGACTTGACTAGGCAACCAAAAAGGTCATAATTAACTTTCATGAACTGAAAACACACTGTGAAAGGGTTAAAGATGGAAACACGGACAACTCCCAGACCGGACAACGGCGTGGTAGCGACCTGTCAGTCACAAGGTAGCCACGCCCTAAAGCATACCCTGCTTTATGGTCTATTTGACTCTGAATGGGATCATAATTTACTAAATGAACATCATGTTGTATTGAAGAAGACTTGAAACTAGCGATTGAGACCATAAACTCATGTTTACAATGTTTACTGAGGTAATAAATCAAGTGAGAAGTAGGCTCATTTTCTCATAGACTTCTATACAATCAGACTTCTTTTTGCAACCAGAGGAGTCGCCCCCTGCTGACTATTAGAAAGAATGCAAGTTTAAGGCACTTCAGCATTGGCTTCACTTCTCAGACCAGGAGGTTGTCCACTGGTTGAGTCGGTATTTATATTAATGTAGAGAAAAAGTAGGTTGACTTATATGTTTTTTTGTTTGTTTTCTGTGTGTTGAAGGTATTGTACTGTAGTTGTAACATATCTTACTATGTTGTTGCTCGGACCACGCCCATCTTCAAACTTGACCTTCATTTTGATCTGTACTACACATCTGTAAAGTTTCGTGACTGCATCTTGACTAAATCTGTCCACAGACAAACAGACCTGATGAATTACTCAAAATCGCCTCTGTGGTAGTTCCTGCTACAGTAGGTGTCTCCAGGACCACATTTTACCATGATGACACACATACACACACACACACACACACACACACACAGACTCAGAAGGTGAAAAAAATACCAGCGTTGCTGTCGCGGCTGTAAAAGAAAGACATATAGCGACCTGTTGCAGCATCATCTAAATGTGTTTCAGTCATTTTCTTTTTTTACACATAAAGTCAGTGACACCTCGGTAGAACCATATGAAACAACACAGAGGTGTTGAAAGATGTGAGATCATTATACTGCGAGCGCAATACTGAAATCCTTTTGTTGGTTTGTTGGTATATCCATCTGAGAATACTGGAGCAGAATCCCTCATCAAATGTATGTTTAATCAGCGCTGGCAGATCAGGAACGACACAGAGCCGAACTGGATTGATGCTATGACACAATAACAGTCACCTCCTACAGCGCAGTGCCCCTCGCCTGGTAGTCTATTCAGGTGTGATGGATGACACAAACAGCGAATCTTACAAAGTCTTTGTCCTCCCGAGATCTAAGAAGTGTCTTTATTCCCCAGAACAGAGCAATCCATCATATGAAAACTGAAGAGGTGGTTGCCTTGCAACCGTTTGCGCGCGGGGCTTCTGAAGGCTGTGGTGTGTGTGCATATGGAAATCTGCAAGTCTTCCTAGCGAGAATGAGGGCAAAGGATTGGGTTTGTGCCTTTTATTTCAAATCTTGTGCGGCTTTTTGATATGGAAATGGTTGAGGTTACTGTTCGGCTCATTCTCGAGGCTTTGTCTCTCGCTCTCGATAAGCCTTGAGAGAGTACAGAAGTGAAAGAGATGGGAAAATTGGGGCTAAAACAAGAGAATAGAAAGTAGAAAGTGTGTGTGTGTGTTTGTCCACGTGTGTGTGTGTAAACGTGTAAGAGAGAAAGTGATAGAGAGAGAAAGAGAGACCTCGTTTGCCAAGGCTGTTGTGTCTCCAATGTGGTGGTGGAGCCACTGCAATGCACCAAAACCAAGGGGAGAGAGGGTGTAAGAGTGAGGGGGTGGGTAGAGAGAGAAAGAAAGATAGAGAGAGGAGAGGAAAGAGAGAGAGTCAAAAATACAGAAGGGGTAACGGCAGAGGCAAAAAGAGACTTTATCAAGAGGGAGAAAGGGAACAAGAAGGATCGCAGCGAGAACGGAGAGGAAACCTGGAGTGTGACGGAGTGTGTGTGAGAGAGGCACAACAAAACCTATTTGACATCCATCTAGCTTTATAGCTCACGCTGCTGACAATTGGGAAGGGAGGAGAGAGGGGTGGTAATGGCTAAAATCCAAGATGTCAGTATTTCACTTTTCTTTTCACCTCTTTTATTCACAGAGACATTCCTGATCCCCGCCGCTATACGAGCAACACACATCTGTACGCTCCCGTGACTGCACTCACAAAATGCAGGCAGAGCAGTCCTACCTATCATCCTCTCCACACACCATTAACAAAGCAAGCCAACCAAACACCCATTCACACACTGGTGATTTTTGCCATCCATTCAGCGGGCCAGACAGGCAAAGTGGCCCCGAGCTGAATGAACATAACGCGAGGAGAGGAGAGGGGAGGGAGGGAGAGGTGCGTTAGAAAAGAGAGAGGATTTGGATGCAGGTGAAAAAGTGCTATGTGTGAAAATCATAGTTAAAAATGATTGAGAGCGGGCGTTAAATACACATCAGGTGGACATATGATAAAGATAGATCACGCGCGCACGGGGCAGAGCTGTCTGCAGTTTACCTGGCCGACAACAAACACATGGCGGGGAAACAAATGACTGCGGAGACAAGAGGATCATAATGTGCATTCTTCAAATACTCGCCGTTACAGCGACTCCAGAAGCACTCAACTTTTGGCAGGCAGATAAAGGGAAGGTCACGGTGACATGAAGAGGGAAGGTGAGAAAGAGAGCAAACGACAGAGAGGGAAAGAAAGGGAGAGGATTAATGGCTTGTCATGCCTAAATCCACTCTTAGAGCAACTCTAGGGCCGATTACCAAAGTAGATAGTGGCCATGTGTCCAAATAAACTTGCAGTTGTAGAGAAGAGATGAATGGATGAATGGAGGGTTAGGGTAAAATAAGGATCTTGCAAATCTTTCCACAAAAGGCAGATTGTCACCATTATGTTACATACCACATTACCATTAATGGGCTGATTAAACTATTTTGATAACAATTGTTGATATTTCAGTCACATTTCAAGCAAAAATGGCAAAAGATGCAAAAAGATATCAGCTTCTTAAATGTGATTTGCTGCTTTTGTCTGTGTATATCACTCTGAATTTGTTATATTTGTTTAACAGTATGAACTGTTGATCAGACAAAACAAAGAATCTAAATATGTCACCATGGTGTCTGAGAAGTTGCGATCTGCGTTTTTCACTATTTTCTGATATTTTGCTCAATAAAATGTCAGAAAACAATAAAAATTCATTATCATTATCAAATTGTATTTTTTTTTTTCAACCAACAGTCAAATCCCAAAGGTATTCACTTTATTATTACAGTACATGGCAAATATTCACATTTGAGAAGCTGTCACCAGTGATGTTTTGGGACATTTTTGCTTAAAAAATGACTTTAAAGTGTGTAGGATCTGGCAGCATCTATTGGCGAGGTTGCAGATTGCAAGCTATATAAAATTGCTAGTGTTTGGTTTGTCCGTTCTGGGCTATTGTAGAAACATGGCAGCTGGCAGGTGAAGAGGACCCGCTCCCATGTAGATATAAACGGCTCATTCTAGGTAGAGGGGGGTTGGCTAGCGACCTAACTCTAATCATGTGCTGTGTCTCAATTCACGAACTTTCGTACTTACACTTGCTATTTTGAGTGCACAAGTGCGTTCACACTGAGTATGGTAGTATGGCAAAATGCAGTGCACTGTAAGTACCCGGGTGTTGTACTCAAAACGGTCAAAACGTTAAGTGTGGAACTCTGGACCCTTCTCACCCTCAGCTGTCGCCATCTTTGCTACGTAGCGGAAGGGGAGGAACCACCAACCTATTTCAAACTTGTGAAAATGGCGAGCGAGGAAGCTGCAGCGGTTGCGATTGAAACGGCGAACACCAAACTATACAAATTTAAGTTATATATGTTTTTTTTTCACTCAGTACCATTATACTGTAATCGAAAAGAAGCCATTATTGGGATAATTTATCCGTCTGAGTGCACAACAGCCACGTGCGATTTCAGACAACACTACCCTGTCGAAATCCACGCACTACATAAGAAAGCACAGTGTGCACTGTGTACTACATGAAAGTGTACTAACAGAAGTATCCAATTTGAGACACAGCTATAGTCCACCTGTTCATTCACTACGTGCGCCTTTCTGTCAGCCATGGTGGTAGAGAAAGTCATTATGTGTGCGCGCCATCTATTCTTTGTAGGTTTCAATAATGTTGAGATCTGTTTCCAGCTTTAAACAGTTTCACATTCACATTCTTTGAATCCAACTTGTCACTTTGTAATGTAATTTTGCTCACCTTAAAGCTTGAAATTACACGTTTCTCCATCTTGCATGAATGCATCATTGAGGTCTTCAAATGCTCTTGGAAATATCATAATTACAGTACAAGCTGAGCACACATGAACAACCCACCAAAGTGGTAAATACATCAGGGAAGCCGAAGCTTCTTAGTTGCTGAGATATGACATTTATGGGGCGGGGAGGATGGAAGCCATATCAACAATTGATGGTGAATGTGATGTGTTATCATGGTTGCTATGTTTATTATTCATGTGTCTCGTTGCTTGGCATCCTACACAGTTTGATGTTATTATGTGTTTCTATTGCCATGAGCTGACACAAATGTATGCTGTAGTAAGTTATTTAAAACAGCGATTACAGCACATGATGTCATACTCTGTCCTCTTTACTCTGTTGAAACAAAATCAAGTAGCTTGGTGCTGCTGGAGTATAAATGAAAAAAACACATTATTTTTATCCAAAAGCACAACGCTTGTCAAGTCACATTAACATCTTTTTAACTCAGATGTTGAAGTTTATAGAGTGGTTGAAGGCAGCAGACATTGTGGGCCAAGTTATGTAAGGAAAGCGCTTCATGTGAAAACAAAAGTAAAAGCTTGCAAGATGTCATAGATGCTGTAATGTTTTATAAGCAACTGAGGTTCCTTATAAAACAGATAAACATAAAGTTTTCAAAAGCTCACAGTAGTTGATTCACACCATGAAATTCCTACTAACTTTGACCAAGTTAAGTTAAAGATCAACGTATACCTATTGGTATCTGTCTGTAATTTGGTTATACAGTATACTGAAATTAAAATCAATTTAAATAGGTCCAAAAACATGTTTTGACAGAAAAAAATACTCGACATCTCACAATCTTTTGTTGTATTTTATCAGTTGGGATGTACTTTTACTAACTTACAAGTGAAGTTAAAAGTGAATTGTGTTGAACTGCATTGTGAATCATAAAATTATTGTTAAGAGTTGGCTAAAAGCTAAAGGTGAGTGGAGCAGAGCAGAGCTACAATGGATTAAGTCTACAGGCAGAAGTAAGCTATACAGTATACCAACCAGGGCTCAACAATAAGCATTGTCCGATTGCCCAGCAAGTAAAATACCTCGTTGGGATATTAAATCTAGCAAGTCAATTGCCCGATCGGGTAAGTGGTAAAAAAAGAATTAAACACATTGATATTTCCGGAGCTGATGATGTAAGTAGCTAAGGAGTGAGCCATCTTGCTTCCTTTTCTGTTGAGAGTTGCACATGTGCAGTACCGATCGGGCACTTGCGAGGAAATGGCGGCGGGTAAAGACAAAGTTAGGAGTTTCGTTGGGTGGCATTATAGGATGTGGGCGAAACTCCAGATTAATTTACCTAAATAAAAATGAAACGAATAACAGTCAACAACATAGTCAACAAAGTCTTTGTTGTTATTTGGTAACCGCTAATAAATATAACAATTTGTATAGGGGCAAGTACAAACTAGCTTTGAGCAAGTAGGTTTCTGTCCCACTTTCCCAGAAAAAACATTCATGTTGAACCATGCAAGTGTATTCTACTGGATTTAAAGTAAACAATTTATGCAATTGCTATTGTTAGAGCACTGACTGTGTACATGTGCTTGTGCATGCATCTGTGGCAACATGCAAGTGAGTGCTGCTTGCAAAGGTTATTTTTGGATTTTGTTTCTATTCCGTGAAGCCTAATTTGAATAAAATGAATACATGAATAAATAAAAGCCCACTATAACAAACACTATGTAATAATGTCGTGCTTAAGCAGATAACTAAAATCAAACTCAGAACTTAAAGTGATTAAAGTAATGGGAGAAGCAGAAGCAGTATGGAGCTCATTAGTGTTGTGGAATCACATACACAAATACACAGTACACAATACACCTACTTCTTTAATATAAAAATGTTCACTAATTATGAAAAAAATAACTATGAACATGAATTTACAACCTAAAAAGTTGTTGTGCACAGCAGCAAACTGTCAGATTCTGTAGTTGAGGAGTACAATTTGTCATATAATTTACTTCATTAATGTACTGCAAATAAAAAAGATATTATTTGTACTGTTCTGAACTATTAAATACTAAATACATTTTCAATACTGCATTCAGCGACGTTTTTGATATCATCAGTAATTAAAATGACTTCCCGTACTTCCCGAATCCACTGTGAGTCAACA
>CAKALU010060153.1:3014-22537 GCA_916700995.1 Hozukius guyotensis | reverse complement strand
AAAAAAAAAAAAATAATCTTGATTAAGATATGGCCTTTAGTTACATTGGTTGATGTTGATCAAATGATGTTAACGGATAAACACCCTTCTTAAAATGGGTAGCATTATAGAGTGATATAACTGGTGTGTTTACAAACAACTCAAATAGTCACAAAATTAAATCAATTTGATTTGTGTACATGGACACAAATTTCCCTTTTTTCGTGATGCTCAGCATGACTTTCAACAACATCTTTTTCATGCTTTTTCCTACGAATGTCCAGCATCACGTGACGCACGTCTCAATTTCTGCTCCAGTCTTTTCAAAATATAATTACTAAGTTAGGAGCAGGAAGAAATCGACTTGGTTAGGCTCAGGCAACAAAACTACTTAGTTAGGTTTAGGAAAAGATCGTAATTTGGGTTAAAATAACACTAGAAGTTTCACACGGGACACAAAGTCTCCTGGGCGGAAGTCCTGTGTTTTTTGACCCACCCATCCACGCCGACCTCCTCCTTGTGTGGGGTTTTCCACTCTTTATACTTCCTGGTTCACAATTACGTGGATTATATACACGTTGATTTCATGCTAACCATCATGAAAAAAATGTGAAATTCGTGTCTATGTTCACGAATCAATACATTAAATGTCCGTAGCTTCAGTAGAGCAACCATCTTTAACTCTATGATCTTTTTCCACAGGTGGACCTTCGCCACAGGGACACCTATGATGGGTGTGTATTTGCCCTCAACTGGAATTGTTACACCGGCAACTGTGGCACGAACTCCAGAACTCAGCAAGGCGTACTTGACAGGAGCACCAATGCACCACAATTGAACAGACAATGGTGTGAAACGGAAACAATCATTACAAGACATGTCCCGAGTGACAAACCTTTCCAGTTGAGGTGAGCTTCTTTTCTTTTCACTTAAATCATAATAATGTTGTTGCTGCTGTTCTTAACATGTATGCGATTGTATTTGTCATGGTTCTGCTTATCATAAAACATAGCTGTTAGATGCAGTCAAGAGTGTTATTTCCACACATTCCAGGGCAGGTAGCTGTTGTTGGATCCCAAGACGTAACCCGGGTGTTTTTTGGAGACTACTGACTTCAGTGGATTTGGGATCAAGATCTGACACTGGAGAACCAAACAGATCACCAGACATTGCCATTCTACCGTTCCTACGGTAAGTCCCCAACAGTTAGCATGAAACAGCTCGGCTAACCTCAAATCATTTAGTTAAAGAATCTGTGAAAAATGTTCTACTTTGCTGCCCCCCAGTGGTAGTACAAAAAAAAGTACGCTGTGGCCCCCCGATTCGACTGTTATCAGGCCATTAAATAGGCGTTATCAGTCGCTATAAGCACCATAAATGAGGGTCATTAGGGGCCTACTACGCCTACTACCTTGTAAAAGTGAAAGTGAAACTTAAAAGCAACACGTTCTAACACGTACAACTGAATGAAACGTCACATTTTGAACACAAACAAAAATGCTTCTTTAGGTTTAGGCAACAAAACTACAACTTCTTTGGGATTAGGAAACAAAACTACAACTTCTTTAGGTTTAGGCAAAAAAAATACTTGGTTAAGTTTAGGGAAAAACATTGTGTTTTGGGTTAAAATAACAACAAACACAACCACACATAGTTACACATGGGATGCTATCTCCAGTCTCCTGGGTGTAAATCATGTGTGTTGTGTCCTATCCATCATCCCTGACCTCCACCCAATATGGAGTTTCACACTGTCCATACTACAGCGCCTGACTTCCGCTGGTGCTCCTGTCATAATTACTACGGTCTCTAGAGGTCGCTGTTGTGTTCTTTTATACCTTCTTTTGGTGATCTACCATGTGAATAGATGATAAAACCAACTAGTGGGTGTAGAAGGCCCCTGCTGACCCACATCTATGGGGCTTATAGCGACTGATAACGACTATTTAATAGCCTGACAACAGTTACAATAATTGGCTGAAAGCAAAACATGGACTGCAACATTTTTTACTGGGATTGTTTCCTACAGTATGTCAACAAATAAAAATATATGCCATCAGACTAATTTGGAAAATGCAATAATCACATAAAAATGAATATGTAACCATAGTTGGTTCCTGTTTGTAAACACACCGCATTCAATGTTGGCCACAGCTCAACGAGCCGAGAGGGGGAGAGAGAGCAGCGATGGTCGAGGGAGCTATAGGCTGCGGTCAAAAAGTCAAACAATTACATCCTAATGTCTTTTCCTAACCACTTTTCCTTGACCTCGATGGAAAACGTCTCGAGGTAAAGGAAAGATGTGAAGGAGGATTAGCAAAAGAGAATTTAAGTTAAAGTTTAAGTTAATTTAAGTTAAGAGAATCCGACTGCACTTACACTAGGCTCCGTAATTATGATGCGACGGCGGTGGATGTTAGTGACGTAGGTCTGCCATAGTGAAACTACAATGTTCCAAAGATGGACTACAAAAGGCGCTGCTTCCCTCCATGCGTCATTAAATAGCTCCTTCATTGACAGACTGCTTCACCCGCGGTGTGTGAAAGAGAGAAACCACAGGTCCTTCTGCTGCTGGAACACTTTACATCAACATATAATAAAGGATTATCTGACCTAACGTGAACAACCGGTGAAAAATATTACTTTTCTAGCTATCCAGATGTGCGTGTCTGTAGCTCTGCTTTTGTGTAAAGGATCTTTGGCAGAAGACTGTTTCTAACTCAAGTTAATGTGTCTATTCAAGAGTTCCCCAGAACTGCCCACGGACATACAAACTGATTTCTTTTGATCCTGATGGCGACAAAGTTCGATGCAGATATGGAAATATCAGAAATCTAGAGTGCGACTCTTGCAACCAACCTTCAGGTTTTGTCTTAGATCAGGTTAGTTGAAAAATCAATTTCCTAATGCAATGTACAATACCTGGCTGATGGTTTGCCTCACTTAACTAATGCATGTTGACATTGTTAGGGCTCTTGCACATTACACTACCGCTCCTCCAATGCCAACCCCAGAGTTTATGGATTTGAGTTGATGGTGGAGGACTTCCCGCAGAGGCACATCACTCTGGCCTACACTGATGGATCCCAATCCTCCAAGGCTCCACTGACTATGAGGAGAAAGAGGCAAGCAACAGCTGGACCACCAGCAACTACAACCACAACTGGAGCACCAACTACAACTACAACTGGAGCACCAACTACAACCACAACTGGAGCACCAACTACAACTACAACCACAACTGGAGCACCAACTACAACCACAACTACAACCACAACCACAACTGGAGCACCAACTACAACTACAACCACAACTGGAGCACCAACTAAAACCACAACTACAACCACAACTGCAACCACTGTAGCGTACACTGCCACCACTTCTCCTCTCAGTAAACTACCTTTGCAATTCTCCTTTCTTGGTGAGTCAGGTTTTACTTGTCCTCATTATTATTCTCATTATCCACATTTCCAATGAGTCAATCCACAAAAACAAAAAAGACTTCATACTTTCATGTATGTTGCAGCTCTCACACCTTAATGTGTGATGTTACACATGGCAGGAGCCATTATTTTTTAAATATCTAAGCTCAGGAGTCCAAGTCCCCCAGTAAAGTTTGACCAGAAACTAACTTCAGATTTTAAACATTTTATTTATTCATTTAACCATTGTCTGTAAATGATGTTTCCCACCATGAAGATATCTGTATAAAACATCAACTTTTAATGAACTGTCCTTTTTTCAGCTTTGTGGCTATACACTTTTCATATAATACAATTTGCTTTTAAAGGGATTATTTAGCTTAAAAAGTAGGAATATTTTCTCAACCTGTGTAGGAAGACTTTAGTTCATCTGAAATATTTTAATCATTACATTTGGAGATACTTGATTTTTACTGGCCAATGGCCTAAGAGTAGTCAACTCCCCCAAATTTCAGGAAGAAATACAGAGAACATGACCTCAGTGTGGGCTACAGCCTGATGAAAAACACTTGTTTTGACAGCTTTGAAGTTTTGATCCACAAACAGCAGCAAAGTGGCAGTTTTCTCAGGTATTAATTACTCATTGCACTTTGGAATTTAAATTATTATCATTTGTTTTAACTCTAGTGGACCCACCTGCTCCCTCATGTCAGGAGGGATATTACTTGCCAAAGTTTGTGCACCCAACACCTAGAAATGGAGAACGTCTCGTAGCAGAGGTCGACAAAGAATTGGAGATCAGAGTCAAAGCACAAGCTGCATTCGCAACGTAAGTGAGAACCAATGTGATCAGTGGAGCCTTGTGGAGAGTAAGATAACATCAGCAATAAGGAGGAATCATCTGGTTTCTTTGTTTTGTTTTCACACAGAATACATGATATCATCATCAGTGGGCCACTGAATATCAGCAAGCACAGGACCACACATGGCGAGTTTGTCATTAGGTGGACGCCTATCGCAGATGACCTGGGAGATCATTACGCGATCTGCTTTGCTGTTGAAGCAGTGAGCGGGTGAGCCTTGGGTTCCTTTATGATATAATTAGTATGTGTGTGTGTATGTGTGAAACCATGATTTCATTTTTTAACACATTTTGCAGATCTGCTGGAACCACCGTTCACACCAACACACACCATCACGGTCATCACCAACCCACCCCATCTTCACAGTAAGTAACATTTCTCTGTGTTTGGTGTTTCTCTGAGCGACAAGTTAGAATACACTGCTCATGTTGTAGCTGAGCTCGAGAGATGAAAGTTAAGAAAGCTATGAACAAATAAGGAACTCACGACTTTAAATAATTCACAATTACATAATAAGGAATTACTCATTATTCATTAGGAAAATAGGTTTCACTTATGAACACAAGTGACAGGAACATCAACAAGTCAAACATAGGCATAACATTTACCTTAAATTAAAATGAAAAATTGTTTAAAGTAACTTAACATTCACACTTTTGTCAGTTTAATTGTAGTTAGGAGACAAAAACATCAGTAATGATTTTAACATGACAAATCAGCCAAACTGAAGGAGAAACAGAAATTAGAGTTAAATCAGTGTTCATTGATGCTTTTCAGGTCTGGCATCTATCAGTCCGAGATGAGGTGTGTTCTGGTGGAAGTCCAGAATAACCAAGGTGAGTCTAAGGACTACTTTAATGTTAACATTTTGTAGTGTACCTACAGCTGTGATGGTGTACCTTTTCACCAAATAAATCACATGCTAAATGCTATGTTAAAGTGCTATATATTGTCTGCATGGCTGGTGTACTTTAGATAAAAAATGTTAAAGCTGTAAGACATTTACTTCTATAAAGTGCTGTGTTTGGGTAAACCTTGCTACCAAACAAAATTCAGAATCATCATTGTATGCAAAGTGCATTTCCTTCCTCATAAAACATTTGCAAAGCCAATTTTTTTAACAAAAAGTATTTTAAATCCTGCATTGTTTACATCAGGGGTGCCCAAACCATTTCCCTTGGAGAGCCAAAACTGAAACTTAATGGTGGGCCACGGGCCAAAAGCAAACACCGATTGTCAGTCAGGTGTCAAAGGGCACCAGCATGCAGAAAATGTTCTAGCATGTAGAGCAGCCTGTTTTCTCAATTTTAAGAGCACCGTAGGGGAGGGCACTTCATCGAGTTTCCTCGACAGGAAGAGCACCCTAGAGGGCACTTCATCATCATGTTTTCTCTACAGGAAGGGCACCCTAGAGAGCACTTTATCTCATTTTCTCTACAGGAAGGGCACCCTAGAGGGCACTTCATCACTGGAAGGGTACACACCCTAGAGGGCATTTTGTCATGTTTTATATACCACAGGGGTATCCAAGAGGGCACTTTTGCTGCGGTTTGCTTGAACATGGGGGCACTAAAGTGGGCGGAATAGTGTGACACTATTGGTATAATGTGTGTTAATATATATCTCTTGCTCTAGTTAACTCCCATGTGATCTGCAATGAGTCATCAATGACAATAGTGGTTGAGAAATCTTCATTCCGTGGACTCCATGAGGATCATTTACAGCTCAGTGACCCCTCCAACATCGCCTGCAGCCTCCAGGAACACTCCAACAGCACTCACATCATCGCTGTCGTCCCCCTCAACGCTTGTGGCACTCAGATTGAGGTAACACAGGGTTATTTGTTTCATCACCTGCTGTGCTCTTCTCTCAGTTTTTGGTGTTGCTTTTCATTAGCAGTAAGAGGACTGAATACATAACCTTTTACTCCTCAGGAAGATTATGATAACCTAATTTTCAAGAATGAAATCACCACAGTCGACAACATAACAGACCTGATCACCAGGAGGCACCTGCTGAGTGTGAAGTTCAAGTGCCAGTACCCCAAACGTGGAAACGTGACACGAAGCTTTACAGCACACAGGGCCAATATCTGTGTGTGGGAGAAAGGCTTCGGCAGGTTCACCTACCAGTTTGAGTTCTATCCTGACAGAAATTTCCAAATCATGAGGGATCCAAATTTGTACCCTCTAGAGTATGACATAGGGAACAGGATTTACATGCAGATAGAGGCCACCTCCTCAGTAGACAACACTGAGCTGTTTGTGGAGTCCTGCACAGCTGCACCATACGACAACCCAAACTACCGGCCAACCTACTCCATCATTGATAATGGGTAAGCATGAGTACACCACCTGTTGGCAACAGAGGACATAACAAAGTATTTGTAAAGATTTTTTATTGTTTTTTATATGAGAAGTTTGTAACTAAGTTACGAATGAGAGATGACCCATTTGTAGAGAGTGGGTGGATAGATGGAAATGAAATGTCTCTTTATCTTGTGTTTCACTGTGTAGATGATTATCTCCTCTTACCTTAGAGGCTCACCTATGCAATATCACCATGTTAGAATGTATAAGTCAATGCTTCACTTACTTCATCGTTGGCGTAACCTATACTTCTTTTCCTTATCATGTAAATACCTACAGTACAATCTGCCCCTATAATAGCATCCATTGTAAGACATAGAGTTACAGAGGCAATATTTCTTATCTTTTTGTTTTGTTTTGCTCTGACTAGGTGTAATGTGGACTCGACTGTTGAAGTATATTCCTCCGCCAACAACACACAGTTCCGGTTCAGCATAGAGGCCTTCAAGTTCATCGGCTTGCATGACCAGGTAAAGAATGGACTATGTGGTTAGACTGAAGCAAGGGACTGTTAATGTCTCTGTGATATTCAATTCAATTCAATTCAATTTATTTTTCAATTCAATTTATTTTTGTATAGCGTCAAATCACAACAGAAGTTATCTCAAGATCTAGATATATCTAAATGTTTCAATGAATATGTCTGATTCCTAATTTCCTTTTGTTTTTATCTGACTAGCTTTACTAAGTGTTATCTAATGCATAGTTGGTGGGGTGGACAGATGCATAGGCAGAGGCCGATTTGAGGGGGGATGAAGGGGGATGCCATCTCCCTTGTTAACCATTATCCCTCTCTCCATCCCCTAGTAGCAGAGAGAGAGTCCAGGGGCAGAGGGGTTGTTGTTGAAGATGTTAGTCTAGTCTGCCTGACTCATTGATCTGACTGAGGATTGTGCAAGTTAGAATCTATGGCCCCGACCAAGGCTCTGAAATATCAGTAAGTTAGAATCTATGGCCCCAACCACGGCTCTGAAATATCAGTAAGTTAGAATCTATGGCCCCGACCACGGCTCTGAAATATCAGTAAGTTAGAATCTATGGCCCCGACCACGGCTCTGATATATCAGTAAGTTAGAATCTGTGGCCCCGACTACGGCTCTGAAATATCAGTAAGTTAGAATCTATGGCCCCGACCACGGCTCTGAAATATCAGTAGTCTAACTGTGCCGTGTGTTGTTAGATCCATGGCGCTGTCCACAGTGCTGAAGTAGCAGTGATTTGTAATTGCATCTTTTTCTCCCAACCTTCTGTCAATTTCTTCTTGGATCCATGGGTGGGGGGTGAGGAAGAAACAAACCGTCCCTCCTGTTAAAAATAAAAAGAATAACAAATAGGAATAGGAATATGCAATCATTTGAGAAAAAGGTGTAATCCCTGCACACAGTTAGAACTAACTTCTCATGTAGAAGTAACGTGGAGCAGAGGGTTGATCTTGTATGTGGGATCTGACCACCGCTCTGCTATTGGTCCACTAGAAGAGTCGACGGTATGTGTGCTGATATAATGACAGCGTGTTCTGTCGCATTCAGGTGTACATCAGCTGTTCAGTCCTGATGTGTGAAGCAGGGAGCCATGGCACCAGGTGCTCGAAGGGATGCATGAGCAGCACACCATGGGGAGGCAGTGTTATCGCTCGCCGCCGAAAGAGAGAGGCTGTCACTCAGAGTTCAAGGCACTTTCTTTCCCAGGGTCCCCTGCGTTTAAGGAGATCAGCAGAGAGAACCGGAAGCCCAGGTATGAAAACAGGGAGTGTTTTCTAAACAACACACCTGCCTTGTTTGAGTCCCGGTTGGATCAAATTGAAATTGTGCTTCTCTTCTCTCCAGTGATCAACCTGAATCTGAACCTGGTATTCATCGCTGGATGTCTTCTTGCAGCCGTTGGCATGATCAGTGCAGTGGCCATTTACAAAACCAAAATGTCAAAGGTCAAATACCAACCTTTGACCACACATGAAAGTTAAGACAGCGGTGTGTTCAGAATACAAATTCTGTATTAATTACATTTGGCTACATAAAGCTTTTTTGATTAATTTTGCTTTCAGATATTGAGTGTTCATATATCTAATTATGTGCCCATTTTAATGAATTGATTTCATATTGTGACCTTCAGAAATGTCTACTGCTATATAAGAGGAAATACTTCAGCGAGGAAAAATCTGTGTCTGTGCAAAGAGGAAACTAGAAAGGCAGTTTTATATTAATCAACACTGAAAGGATGATCAACAAGTACTGCAGATGCTGGGTGATTGTTCAAATGTGGTGTTAACTGTTGTTTACCGTGGAATCCCATGCTATTATATAATACAGTATGATTTAAAATAAGTATCTTGATTGATATGTGTAGTCCTACCCAATCATAATCATTCCTTTATATACCAAAAGCCCTTTACGAATAGACCAAAGTAGCTTATGATGCACTTGCTTAATGGATCAATAAAAACATATATTCTCTTCCATATTGCTTTTGTCCACTTTAATTGTCTTTCTCTTACACACAAATACACTTTTCCCATTGCTTATCCAATACAAATGCTCTGTAGTCAGTAAAAAAAAGCCTTTATTTTTAGTATTTTCCTGTTGCTGAACCTCGTCATGTTTCATAACTTTTACAGCAACCAATCAAATGATCACAACTACAGTGACCATAAGTACTGGGAGGTTGTAAACTGTAAAGTAATCAACAAAGTTATCACATTTCTAATATGCTGAAAGATTATTATGGAATTTTTGGCCAATGATACCAAAAATATACTTCTTACAATCTATCAGAAGAGGTACATTAACTCTCAAGCTCCAAGCTATTTTAATGTTGTACTAGAACATGTTTACATGCTGTAATGTTCAAAAAACCCTTTATTCTTCTCATAGTGTCTCTCTCACTCAGCCTGCATTTAGCCTCTTTCTGAGAGACCCTGATTTACAGCCTGTCTCCTCCCACTCTGCTCTGATTGGTCAGCGTTTCCTGTCAATCAAACGCCCTCAACACAGCGTCACTTTCTCCCCCTCCCCCGGAGCTCTCCCTGTAGGTCTGACTGTAGCTCTGACTGCAGGGAGAGAGAGAAGCAGCTAGGAAGAGTTTATAAACTACTTCAAAGTTTATAAACCAGAAACTTCACCCAGCGCACGTTACCGGAGGAATCTGATCAGAAATCGGCGACAAATGAACAACATCTGCGGTCAAGACTCCAGGTTTTCCTGACGGTTTTTCTCCGGCAAATAATGCTATTTATAGCTCTGTTAGTTAGCTCAGTATTTACATTCTGCATAAACTCTGTAAACCGTAAACCTACACTCTGTTTTACGTTTGTGTTTACAGGTCCATCTGTGAGAAATGACCGACAGAATCATCCCAGTGGAGAAGAAAACATTAGCAGTGAGCAAATGGCAATACAGTTAACATGTAGCTACCGCTATGAGACGGTGTGTAAACACAGCGAACATCAGGGTGGAAAATAGAAGATGTGAAACAGTAGTCAGTTCATTATTTCTGGTAAAAGACAGCTGATAAACGTAGTAAAGTAATCAGAGTAATGGTATATTATTTACTGTAGGAGCTGTCTCTGTGTTACCATGACTACAGGCCGGTTAACGTTACACTCACCATAGCTAACCGGAGCTGGAATAGACTTTCTCCTGTACCATGTCAACATAACTGCAGGTGGGATGCTGTGTATAATTAATATTATCATCTGTCTACTCAAATAAAGTTTGACTGTGAAA
This sequence comes from Hozukius guyotensis, assembly GCA_916700995.1. Classification (NCBI taxonomy): domain Eukaryota; kingdom Metazoa; phylum Chordata; class Actinopteri; order Perciformes; family Sebastidae; genus Hozukius; species Hozukius guyotensis. The sequence goes on along the minus strand of CAKALU010060153.1, from coordinate 12,182 downwards.
CAGAAATGTGTTGTGTTGCTTACAGTCACTATTTACTACCTGTACTCTTCAACATGCATGACATCAAATATATATAATATATAAATATAAGCTGTTTAAACAGTGTAATTACATAAAGCCTCCGTGAAAGAACATGTTTCATATTTAGATGATGGGACTACATGAAGCCTGTTCTGCTGGTTCTTGCAGACTAACAGTAGGAGCTACTTTGCTCATAGTTAGGATGCGGAGGAGAGTGACGCTCTGTGGGCGGGGTCATCTAGCTGCTGGTTCTGCTCTGGTTCTAACAGGAAACCCTTATATGGCTTGCAATTCGCTAACGACATCACCATTGTAAGGAAAAGCTGCGCAGCGTTTTTCCACACCCATTTCCAGACAAATGGAGCAGGAGAAAAAGAGAGAGGATGGTCTTTTATGATACTATGGCGACCTGTAGACACACTGGGGACAGATATTGATGTTTAAAAGACATGGAAAAGTGCATTTTGCATAATAGGTGACCTTTAAGTCATCATTAAACCTCCATTCACAAGCAGCAATCTTGAAGAAAAAGGCAGCTTTGAGTGCCATGGAAATATAAATCAACAACACATAATGCTTTCTGCCATAGTGAGTATAAGCTTAATAAATGCAGGCAGTAAAATAAAGTTTCCCAATTTCCCAATACCGATATAGGGGATTACTGCATTACCAGTCACCTGCTCATTTCTGCATGTCCAGTCACCCTGGTTTTCCCGCTCTTCAGCTTCAGCCACGCCCACCATCATCAAGGGAACTCTGTTCACCTGGTCCTCATTGCTCACTGCCAGTATATATACCCCAGCCTCACAGACACTCTTTGCCAGATTGTTCGTCATCACCCATGCATGACTAGCCAGCAATTTGTTCTGGACTGATTTCCTGTTGCCAACCCTGCCTGCCTGTGACCTACCTGTCTCTAGTGATGGTGAAATTAAGCTTCATGAAGCACTTGTGATGACTTCTCTCTCACTCTACTGACTGAGTGCCTTGCTGCAGCCTTTAGCAGATCCAGGGAGAAGCTGGTTGGGGTAGCTGGGAAGGTCGTCTGTTGTACCTGCCCATCTGGGCTGGGCTGCCGAGAAGCCATAAAAGGACTGCCTTCTGACAGTCTCACTCTCTCTCAGCTGGGCCTGCTTCATCTACCTCACCGTTCTTTCTTTGTTTGGTTTGTCACACCAGCCAACACGTATTACACCATATTTTCACTCATGCAAACATTACTAACATGACTGATCTCTCTCCTACTTACACACCCCACCATTTAGTTGATTATGTCGGTTAATTTGAGTTAAATAAATTACTTTCTGATTGAGATATGTGTGTGGCCTCCCTTTTTGTTGCCAGCCTTGAGCCAGGTGGTAATATTTGGGGGCTCGTCCGGGATCAGGACTGGGAAATTGGTCAATGTAACATTTTCTTTAAAGGAGTTTTTCACACAGATTGTGGCCTCCCTTTTTGTTGCCAGCCTTGAGCCAGGTGGTAACACACTGAAGCTCTCCACAAATTGGTTTGCAAAAGGGTTCATTTCATTAGGCTTCATCTGGGCTTCATGTACACACGAAACCACTTATTGGTCAAATAGTGTAAAACAGGCAGATATATTCCAGATATATGGCAGTGGTTTAACTGGGCAGAGGATAGTGAATGTGCTTGTGTAACTATAGGAAAATGATAGATGGGAGACATTATTTGTTTTTATTCAGGAATAATAAGTTCTTGCCTGTACTTCGGCTTCTGGCATCTTCAATGACGTCATCGTTCTATACGATACGAGCCTCGATATGCGCTTCACAGAAAACTTCCTGGATTACTCGACACATGCTCCGAAGCCTCGGCACAGCACGTAACATCACTACCTGTCTCGTCTGATTTCCGGTAAACCAATAAAAACTTCCATAATTAATAAGAAATAAACATGAATGAATGAATTATTTAAAATGAATCGTAAAAGTGTATAAAGGTTTAGAACACTATGATAGAAGTATATGATGGTCATCCCCATGCTCTATTATGTCTCATAAGTTGCTATTTTTGGGTTGATACAATTTGTTACACAGATTTGGTGCTAAATTTTAACCATTTTTTACCACTCCAGAATTGATAAAAATGATAAATAAATAATCCCTCAAGACATTAAGACACTAAGACCTTGAGGAACACCATATTAAAAGCCATGCTGAGATTTGGGATCAAAAACTTTTGACATTTGGAGATTTCTGCAAGAATTGCATTTTTTTTTGGCGATTGGATTGCGAGCACTTCTGTTGTGTAAACTGCTCAGAAACCCCCTTATTGTCAATCTAGCTAGGAAAGCCATCCATCCTCTGAATGCTCTAGTTCTCTAGTTTGTGGCTGTAAAGTTTCATGAGGCTGTGATTATCCTAGAGGTCACCACAGGTCATTTTATACAGGGAGGTCAAGTTTAAAAAAATACAAAAATGGTCTCACTACAATTAAATGTCTCCTATGGGGACTAACATCATCACACATGAATACAGTTGGGCCCATTGAATTCACAAGAGTCTCAACTTTACAGTGATACCCAATTTATGTAATTCAAGACTGTTTAGGGACCCCAGTATGCAGAAATATTCAAATACATAATTTTAGAATAGGTGAATATAACACAGAATATATACATTCACCTCCATTTAATTTAACAACCTGGACTAATAAAACTAAACATATATCTGCAATAAAGATAAATGAGAAAAAACAACTTTGTTTGTTAGTTTGTTTTATATTTAGGTGAACTCACTCTTTAACATTTTTTAATCTGTACATCACCGGGAACAACTGTTGTTAATATTAATATAAGATCAAGAAACTTTTCTCCATTCCACATTAAATAATTCACCTGTTGGTCTTCATCTAATTCTGCTCACATTCATCAGAGTGATATAAGACAACACAGAAGTGAAGACAGAAATGTAGACATTAAACTGACGGAGTGTTTTATCTGGGATGTTGTTTATCAAAGATGTGAGACAACATCCAGCAAAACTAGTATGTACTTTCTATCTAATTAAAACTTTACACACAGTACAGGTTAATTAAAAAACAAAACATGCACACACAAGCATTTTAAAGTGTCTCAGTTTTAACATACAAACCTTTTCATTCAAAGTTCCTAATCTGTAGATGTTTATTCTTTGATACACACACTAATTCTAAATAGGGTTTGAGTGTGTTCACACACTGAAAAGTGACTAAATTGAGTATACTCAAACCTGTCAGTTGCCAATGGACACTATGTCCCACAATGCATTGCACAAAGCAAATGGTGGATCCACTAACAGCTGGAAAACATTAAGCTAATTGTGGATGGTGGTGAAACAGCTCCAGGAACTCCTCAGGAAACAAAAAGTAGGATAACTATTAACGTTTTATTTAGGGGGAAACATTTTGATGTCTCTTTGTGAAGTTTAATTGACAGTGTAGCTGTAAACTGCAGTTTGATTGATGTCAGAAAGTGCATGTGTTGTATCTGATAGTAAAACAGTTAAGCTAAGTGATTTCTTCAATTATAACTGCTAAAGCAGAATACTATAAAGCTGCATGTATATTATATACTGTATAAATTTGCAGTCAGAGAAAGATCAGGAAACATTTATTCAGAGTCGAGGCCACATGTTTGGATTACAAATACACTCTAGTTTTATATGCCAGTTTATTAGGTACACCAAGCTAAAACTAATGCTGTCTCTCTAAAATATTTTAAGAACAAACTGAACATTATAACCTTCACGAAGAGAGGATTTCTGCAGATGGTTTGTTGTGATCTGTGATCCTGTGATTATCACTAGTGACAGGAAGTCAGCAGGAGTTGGAGTGGAACTGCCGTGCAAGGTAAGATTTCTGCAGGACTGCATTTAGGTGGACCTAATAAACTGTTTAATATGTGTTGCATGTGTTTATGATCCTACTGTAGGTCAGGAAAACATTTGCATGTATTTGCTGTTGCAGCTGGAGAGAGGACACAGGTGTAAGCCGGACTCACCTGCTGGGACGAAGCCTACAGCACCAACTCTGAAGCAGGTATGTATGGTGTCTGACTGCCAACATGACATGTTATTAGTTTATCATGGATATATCCGCACCGGTGTACTAAATATCTATAAGACACTTCAAGAACAGGAACACATGTTTGAGGTGATTTAGAAACAGTGTCAGTGTTTGTCCACCAGAGAGCACTTTCCACTGTAAAAAGTCCTGCTCTGTCCATATCTTTGTCAAAATGATTTCATAAAAACACTTAATATAACACATTTTTATTTAAAACTTGTTTAACTCAAAGATCCAGCATCAGCCAGGCTCTGCTGTAAATTGCTGCTCTTTTCTGTGATGGATATTGTTGCTGTGAATACAACTTTTGGATTTGTGGATATTTACCAGACATGAACCAGAAGGAGGAGCTGCTGCTGAGACAGATGTTGCAGGAAATCATGATCATGACCATGATCACCATCATCATCATCATCATCATCAAGTCCACTGCACTAAAGCAACTCTTCACTCTGGTGAGTCCCCTTTTAGCATTCAGACAATCACTGATGTTCAGGAGCAGTTAAACTCCAGCGTTAGCTCTCCTGCAGATTGTTTATCTCTCATTAAATCACATAATAATAAAAAAAAAACAAGCATGATATGAGTCCATTGAGCCAATCAGTAACAAGATACATCATCTGTCCCAAGTTGTTCCATCACAAATCAGACCATCTTTTACTTTTCTTCTCCTTTAACTGAAGTAAACTTAACCTTGCCTTTCAGAGTCGAGCTAATATCTGTATTTTTAAATGAAGGAATTCACTTCTTCAGTGGTGAAAGATATATTCAGATCATTTACTTAAGTACAGTGAGCGAATACCACAGTGGAAAAGTGCTCCATTACAAGTAAAAATCCTGCATTAAAAATCTTACGTAGGAAATAATGTATTTAACATGTCAAAAGTAAAAGTGGAGCAGAATATCTCCTTTCAGTGTTATATTGTTATTTATTGGTTGTAAGCAGAATAATACTGTTGTAGTTGGCATAGGTGGAGCTATTTTAACTACTTTAAATACTGCTGGGTAGTTTAGCCCATAGCAAGCCATTGTGCTGTATTTTATAAGCTCATTACAGGATTGGTGTGTGAACCTTTTTTTTGACATATTATACTATAACTTTTTTTTTTACTCCTTTTTCGACATGCTATACTATGACTTTTTTTCATAACATTTTTCAACATACTTTATTATGACTTTTTTTCGACATGCTATAATATTACTTTTTTTTCGACATGCTATATTATGACTTTTTTTCGACATATTATATTATGATTTTTTTTAACATACTATACTAGGACTTTTTTTCGACATGCTATTCTATGACTTTTTTTCGACATGCTATATTATGACTTTTTTTCGACATACTATACTATGATTTTTTTTAACATACTATTCTATGACTTTTTTTCGACATGCTATATTATGACTTTTTTTCGACATGCTATATTATGACTTTTTTTCGACATACTATATTATGACTTTTTTTCGACATGCTATTCTATGACTTTTTTCGACATGCTATATTATCACTTTTTTTCGACATACTATACTAGGATTTTTTTTAACATACTATACTATGACTTTTTTTCGACAGACTATATTATGACTTTTTTTTCGACATGCTATTCTATGACTTTTTTCGACATGCTATTCTATGACTTTTTTTCGACATGCTATTCTATGACTTTTTTCGACAAGCTATTCTATGACTTTTTTTCGACATGCTATTCTATGACTTTTTTCGACATGCTATATTATGATTTTTTTTCACATACTATACTATGATTTTTTTTAACATACTATACTGTGATTTTTTTTAACATACTATGCTATGACTTTTATTCGACATACTATACTATGATTTTTTTCAACATGCTATTCTATGACTTTTTTCGACATGCTATATTATGACTTTTTTTCGACATACTATACTATGATTTTTTTCTACATACTATAGTACGACTTTTTTTCACAACATTTTTCGACATACTATACAATGACTTTATTTCGACATACTACACTATGACTTTTTTTTAGACATACTATACTCTGACTTTTTTTCGAAATACTATACTCTGACTTTTTTCAACATACTATACTATGACTTTTTTCAACATACTTTAATGTGATTTTTTTTTTAAATACTATACTATGACTTTTTTCCACATACTTTAATGTGAATTTTTTTTGACATACTATTCTATGACTTTTTTCAACATACTATCCTGACTTTTTCTTTGACATACTCTACTATGACTTTTTTTGACTAGTCATAGTACAGTATGTCGGGAAAAAAGTCATAGTATAGTATGTCCAAAAAAAGCCATAGTATAGTATGTTTAAAAAAAGCCATAGTATAGTATGTTTAAAAAAAGTCATAGTATAGTATGTCGACAAAAAAAGGTCAAAGAATAGTATGTCGAAAAAAGAAGTCATAGTATAGTATTTCCAAAAAAAAGTAATTGTATAGTATGTCGAAAAAAATAAAATCAGAGTATAGTATTTCCAAAAAATAGTCATAGTATAGTATGTCCAGAAAAAAAAGTCATAATACAGTATGTCCAAAAAAAAAGTCATATAGTATGTCGAAAAATGAGTAAAGAGTCATATTATAGTATGTCAAAGAAAAGTCATATAATATTTATGTTGAAAAAAAAGTCATATAGTATGTCGAAAAATGAGTAAAAAGTCATAGTATAGTATGTCGAAAAAAAAGTCATAGTATAGTATGTCGAAAAAAAGTCATAGTATAGTATGTCGAAAAAAATAAAATCATAGTATAGTATTTCCAAAAAAAAGTCATAGTATACTATGTCCAGAAAAAAAAGTCATAGTATAGTATGTCAAAAAAAGGTCATTGTATAGTATGTCGAAAAAAAAGTAATAGTATAGTATGTCCAAAAAAAAAGTCATAATACAGTATGTCCAAAAAAAAAGTCATATAGTATGTCGAAAAATGAGTAAAGAGTCATATTAAAGTATGTCGAAGAAAAGTCATATAATATTTATGTTGAAAAAAAAGTCATATAGTATGTCGAAAAATTAGTAAAAAGTCATAGTATAGTATGTCAAAGAAAAAAAAGTCGTAGTATAGTATGTCGGAAAAAAAAAGTCATAATATATAGAATGTCGAAAAATGAGTAAAAAAAAGTCATGGTATAGTATGTCGAAAAAAAAGAAGTTATAGTATAGTATGTCGAAAAAAAAGTCAGTTTAGTACGTCGAAAAAAATAAGTCATATAGTATGTCGAAAAATGAGTAAAAAAATTCATAGTATAGTATGTCGAAAAAAAAGTCATAGTATAGTACGTCGAAAAAAAAAATCATAGTATAGTATTTCCAAAAAAAATTCATAGTATAGTATGTCAAAAATAAAATCATAGTATGTCGCAAAATGAGTAAAAAGTCATAGTATAGCATGTCGAAGAAAAAACTCATAATATGTCAAAGAAAAAACATTCATGATAGTATCGAAAAAAAAGTCATAATATAGTATGTTGAAAAATGAGTAAAAAGTCATAGTATGTCGAAGAAAAAAGTCATATAGTATGTCGAAGAAAAAAAAGTAATATAGTATGTCGAAAAAAAAAAGTCATATAGTATGTCGAAAAAAAAAGTCATATAGTATGTCAAAGAATGAGTAAAAAAAGTCATAGTATCATATGTCGAAAAAAAAAGTCATATAGTATGTCAAAGAATGAGTAAAAAAAGTCATAGTATCATATGTCGAAAAAAAAATTCGTAGTATAGTATGTCGAAAAAAAATCATAGTATAGAATGTCGAAAAATTAGTAAAAAAAGTCATAGTATCATATGTCGAAAAAAAGAAGTCATAGTATGTTGAAAAAATAAGTCGTCAAAAAAAGTCATAGTTTATCGAAAAAAAGTCATAGCGTAGTATGTCGAAAAAAATTCATAGCATAGTATGTCGACAAAATAAAAGTCATATAGTATATCGAAAAAGGAGTAAAAAGTCATAGTATAGTATGTTGAAAAAGTCATAGTATTTATGTCGAAAAAAAAAGTCAGTATTTATGTCGAAGAAAAAAGTCATAATATTTATGTCGAAAAAAAAGTCAGAATATAGTATGTCGAAGAAAAAGAAGTCATATAGTATGTCGAAGAATGAGTAAAAAAGTCATAGTATAGTGTGTCGAAAAAAAAAATCATATTATAGTATGTCGAAAAAAAAATCATAGTATAGTATGTTCATATTTTACTATGAAAAAAAATCATAGTATAGTATGTCGACAAAAAAAAAGAGTTAAAAAAAGTCATAGTATGTGGAAAAAAATCACAGTAAAGTATGTCTAAGAAAAAAGTCAGTATAGTGTGTCGAAAAAAAAGTCACATTTAAGTATGTAGAAAAAGAGTACAAAAAAAATTCATAGTATAGTATGTCGAAAAAAAAATCATAATATAGTATGTCGAAAAAAAAAAGTCATAGTATGTCGAAAAAATAAGTCGTCAAAACAAAAGTCATAGTATAGTATGTCGAAGAAAAAAAAGTCATATAGTATGTCGAAGAATGAGTAAAAAGTAATATAGTATGTCGAAAAAAAAGTCATAGATTAGAATGTCGAAAAATGAGTAAAAAAAAAGTCGTATAGTATGTTTTTAGTATGTCGGGAAAAAAAATTCACAGTATAGTATGTCGAAAAAAAAATCATAGTATATCTAAAAAAAGTCATAGTGTAGTATGTTGAAAAAAATTCATAGTATAGTATGTAGAAAAGAAATCATAATATAGTATGTCGAAAAAATAAGTCGTCAAAACAAAAGTCATAGTGTAGTATGTCCAAAAAAAAAGTCATAATACAGTATGTCCAAAAAAAAAGTCATATAGTATGTCGAAAAATGAGTAAAGAGTCATATTAAAGTATGTCGAAGAAAAGTCATATAATATTTATGTTGAAAAAAAGTCATATAGTATGTCGAAAAATTAGTAAAAAGTCATAGTATAGTATGTCAAAGAAAAAAAAGTCGTAGTATAGTATGTCGGAAAAAAAAGTCATAATATATAGAATGTCGAAAAATGAGTAAAAAAAAGTCATGGTATAGTATGTCGAAAAAAAAGAAGTTATAGTATAGTATGTCGAA
>CAKALU010060149.1:10350-21487 GCA_916700995.1 Hozukius guyotensis | reverse complement strand
TCAGCACACTGACACACTGACAGTTGTTGTTGCCTGTTGGGCTGCAGTTTGCCATGTTATGATTTGAGCATATTGTTTTATGCTAAATGCAGTACCTGTGAGGGTTTCTGGACAATATCTGTCATTGTTTTGTGTTGTTAATTGATTTCCAATAATAAATATATACATACATTTGCATAAAGCAGCATATTTGCCCACTCCCATGTTGATAAGAGTATTAAATACTTGACAAATCTCCCTTTAAGGTACATTTTGAACAGATAAAAAAGTGTTTGTTGAATGACACGATTTGTAATCTGTAGCCAATGATCAACAACTGCTTCTGAACATCTGTACTGAGAAAAGATGAGCAGACTGGAGTGCATTAATCCCGTCAGATCGCCGACACACGAACAGCAAAAACAGACAATAAGATGGAGGGATGGTATGAAATAATATAGTCCTTTATTTCCAGCAATTTACAAAGTCCTGCAGGGAGAGAGCCTTCCTCCAGCGTTTACAAGGAGAACACACAGACAATGCAAAGACCTCGACCCCCCTTCAGTGAGACCGGAACATGGTTTTTACATCTCAGAGAGCTGAGCCGGGACAGGTGGAGGTGGAGGTTTAGAGTCTGAATCAAAAAAAGGCTCCATGTGGATGTGGCAGCCTGAGGATCAGCGCCGGGCCCCGTGAGTTCAGGGGGCTCCAGGGTTTGAAGCACTGAGGTTAACAAGGCAGTAGGTGGGTGACGGGTTCTTAAAGGCTGACATATACAGGAGGAAACATCTGGAATCATACGGGGAAGTGACATCTTGTCATGTTGCACTTGTGTTTTTTATGGGTGGAAATCTTAAGTTAACTCCAGACCTGTAAAACCAGCCTATAAGAGGTTGTTCAGCCTCGCTTGTAAGCTTGTAACTGCTGCTACCAGCCCTCCTCCTCTCCACTGCCGCATCATATAATGTCATTATTATTACATTACAATCATAATCAACTCACTGTACATCTTTTTTTTATTAATCAAAGCTAATTAAAGAGACGCTACTCTGTGGCGAACCTAGCTCCTGATTGGTTACTCTGAGTCGAGCTTGGCTCTGATAGGTTAAGGCCATTCTATGTCTTATAAGTATGCTTTCTCCTGCGTGTGTGACAGGGTGTGTGTGTGTGTGTGTGAGGTGTGTGTTAGGCACCGTGCTATTCATTAACCTCACCGCCGCCGGCGAGCACCGAGAAGCTCTACTGGCCTTTTATAGCAAAGAAAAAAAAAACATAAAAGAGAAGATAAAAATAACAAACATGGTGACAAAGAGCCAAAATGAAATGACAAAATAAACAACCTTATATATAGAATAAATATAATATGTACAATTTGCTTTGTGTGCATCTAAAAATAAATAGACAAAGCATTACTTTCCCCCTTAGTAGAAGTATTCACAACTTTCCATTGACGCAGAGAACGCAGAACGCCGGCACCTGGTCAGTGAGAGAGCGGAGGGGAACCGATGGAAGGATGCAACTTTTACAACAAGTCAAACGCTGTAGAAAAGAAGACAGAAGAAACGTCTCTCCCGGGTGGACATGTTTTAAATCCAGAGAAGATGCACTGAAAAAACGTTGAAGAGAATCCCTGCGGTGCCCTCTGGTGTCCGTTTATGCAGATTACAGTACTTAGTGCCAGCGTGGAGAGGGTTGCTTCATCTTTAAAACAAAGCGGTTGTTTGCTCGATGAAATTTACGACACAAAACAATAATCATGAAAAGTTAAAAAGATAAAGGAAAGGAGGAAAGGAATAGAAAAAAAAAAAATCACAATTTAAACTAAATTGACAAGTAAAAAAAAAAAATAAAAAATCAGTCACACCAAAAGAAAAGATTTTTTTTAAGTAATCAAGTTTTTGCACATTCACATTATATGTGCCCTGCACATGCATTCTGCTGGCCCCTTCGAAAGTCGACAAGTCAAGCATCACATGCAGGTTTCTCCTATAAGACACCGGGCCGTCGTCTGTACTCGGTACAGTCACGACTTCCTTTATTCATTCTCCTCCTCACCTGTAAGACCTCAAAGAAAGAGTCAGCTCGGGGCGGCTGAGTCTCAAAGTCTGGTGGCAGATAGTGTTCGTTTGTTTTAGGGAGGTCGGACGAAGGTTAAACCGATTTTGCCCTTTTGATTAAACATTGTCCACTCAGTCATTCACTTACTAAAGCTCAGGCTCCTCCCTGACCACAGAGATTATTGTTATTTCATTTTTATTTAATTATATGTGTGACATACGGAAGCCCTGAGAGGAAAGTGAGAAAAAAAAAGTCTGATCTAAATTGTTTTCTCTCCTGTGTTTATGACTTAAGAACAGGTAAAAAAGGTTTTGCCCGGATTTTTTTTTTTTTTTTATGTGTGAAATAAATGGAGAAAAAACAGTTTTGCCAAGATAAATATATTTTTAATTTCTTTTTTTCATCTGTGAAAGAGAAAAAAAATTTTGCCAGGTGAATAAAAAAGTTTTGGCAGGATCATTTTTCTAAATTTCTTAATTTCTTTTGTCATCTGTGAAACAGAAATTTTTTTTTGCCAGGATAATCTTTCTAAATTCCTTATTTTTTTTACATCTGGGAAACAGGTGGCGAAAAAATCTTTTACCGGATTATTTTTTTCTTTTTTATGTGTGAAACAAATGGAGAAAAAAACAGTTTTTCTAAGATATATGTTTAAAATTTCTTATTTTCATCTGTGAAAATGAAAAAAAAAAATGATTTGCCAGGATAATCTTTCTAAGTTCCTTATTTATGAATTTTTTCCATCTGGGAAACAGGTGGGGAAAAAATCTTTTTCCAGGATAATTTTTTCGTATTTTTCTTTTTTTATGTGTGAAACAAATGGAGAAAAAAAAGTTTTTCCAAGATATATATTTTTTAAATTTCTTTTTTCATCTGTGAAACAGAAAGAAATGATTTTCCAGGTGAAAAAATAGTTCTGGCAGGACCATTTAACTTTTTTTTTTCGTCTGTAAAAACAGGCAGGTGAAAAAAATATTTTTGTCAGGATAATTTTTCGAAGTGTTTTTATGAGAAAAAACAATTTAGATCACTTTGTCTCTTGCCTCTCGGGGCTTCTGTAGCGTCGAGAGAAAAAAAAACATTTTCTAGAATTTTTACTCTACAGAGTCTGAAACAAACAAACAAAAAACCCTAAATGAAATCTTCCTCGGTGCTCGGTCACACCAGAAACAGAAGTTAAGTGACAAAAACTACTTAGTACTACTTCAGGAAAAGATCGCGGTTTGGGTTAAAATAACTCCGAAGGTGGCGTAACCTAAGTACGGAAGTTACGTGACGAATAATTCAACTTTGACTTGTGGTTTCACACGGGACAAAAAGTCCGGCGTTTTATGACCTACCTATCCACCCCGACTTCCTCCCTACACGCCGTTTGCCGCTCTTTATACTTCCTGGTTCACAATTACGTGGATTATATCAGAATTGATTTCATGCTGATCATCACGAAAAAAAAATGTGAAATCCGTGTCCACGAATCAATACATTCAATTTCGTGACTATTTCACAAACTGCTGTGCGACTGGGCCGGCCATGCGTGAACACGTTGGCGTTCAGTTGGCTGAGCTCTGCAGGTTGTTTCCAGTGCGCTGCAGCATGTTGAGCCTCTTGTCACTTACTGTAAGCCAACAACAACAACTAGCCTGCTCCAGTAGAGAGCGGGCCGATGGTTTCAGACCGCTGCTATCCTCACCTGGAACAGCTCGAGGCTAAATAAGACCTCTCTGACCTGAGGTGAGGTCTCTGTGTGTGTGTGTTTGTGTGTCAGGTGTACCGACACATTCCTAACTGACACTTGTCTGGCCATTTTCCACGTACTACTTTCCACTGTTTCTGTGTGTTTGCTGCTCAAACGAAGAAGAATAATCCTACTCAGGGCGTTTCATAACGGCAGATTTTAGTAGATTTGGCCAAAAAAAAGGAAGTTAGAGGAATAAAGTACAGTCTAATCCTCAGTAACAGTAACACTTTATAATAACCATCATTTATAAATGGTAAATTGATAGTTAATTAAACTTAATTAATAGTTATTTTACTGTTAACAAACAACAAAATAATAATTAATAACGTTTAAGAATTATTACTAATGCTATAATTTATGTTATTTTAACAGTTTATTGTTGCACACATTATAGCATTTTATGTACTATATAAATAATTATTTGTTAATGATCAAGAAATGATTTGTAAACCTTTAAGAAATTGTTTGTAAAACAGCTATGAACATTATTTGGATGGATATTATAAAGATGCAACTGATGATTATAACACCTTGTTAAATGGTTAATAATTGGTTTGTAAAGCGTCTATAAACATTATTTAGATAGATAGTTAATACACAGTCGAGTAAGGGATAATGTACAGCGAGCTGAAAAACGTCCGAAAAAAGTTTTTAAGAAAAGCTTGAAAAAAGTCCAAAAAAGTGAAAAAAAAACAACCCAAAAATTTCAAAAAAGTTATAAAAATGTCCAAAAAAGTGAAAAAAAAATGTTCGAAAAAGTCATAAAAATTAAAAAAAAAGTCATAAAAATGTTGAAAAATGCAAGACGCCGCTTCGCCCTGTTGGGGTTTATTTCACAACAATGTAAAGAAATAACAGACCATAGAACGCCGTGATTGACAAATCAGAATTGAGTATTCAACAAAGCCGTGCAAATTTCCCCACTGTGGGACTAATAAAGGAATATCTTATCTTAGCTTATCTAGTTGGTTTCTAGTCCATCTATCTATGTAAAGTTTATAGAGGTTTTACAAATTATTTCTTAAAGATTTACAAATTATTTGGTATTCATTAACAAATACTTAATATAGTGTTAATGTTATAATGTGTGCAACAATAAACTGTAATAAATAGTTTGCTAATGTAATCAGAATGTAATTGTTATCGTTTCTTATCAGCTATGATACAATATGTAATTCAAACACTATTTATTTCAAATTACACAAACTAATGATAAAATAACAGAAAAAATAGCATTACTGATTATTTAGCATTATTAATTAGCATTTCGTTGTTTGTTAATAGTCAAATAATTATGAACTAAGTTTAATTAACTATCATTTATAAATGATGGTTATTATAAAGAGCATTAATTAGGGGCATTAATCTCGACTGCTGACAAAAGCAGAAGTAAATCCCTTCTTCTAGATGCTGACGTAAGCATTTGTTGGATTGTGATCTGACCTCAGATCTCATATATTCCTAATTCTGGAGGCCTGAATTGAGGGGGAAGTAAGCGTGGGAATTACAACCTTGATTTCTGTTCCTGTTCGGCTCAAATGAAGCAGACGGGAGGGACGCCAAAAGGGATTTTAGATGGTTACGTTTGTGGTCCAGTCCCCCCCTGTAGTAAAAATCCTCCTGTCACAAAGCCAGGGTAAAACAGAGAGAACAGCTACCAGAGATGAGACATATATAATATTCATTCTGTATAATATGACAGAGCACTTGGTGATTAAGCATTCGAGGCTTGTTTGGATATATATGTTTTTTTTGCTGTCTTGGTTTCAAGTGTTAAAACTTGATGTTTAAAAACGGGAGGGCTAACGTCCCCATTGAAAATAATGAGGACCGGCCCTGCACGTAATATCGATTCATATCAAATGCATTATTATTCATAAACAATAATAGTCATTGTCAATAATAGCAAAAGTAGTAGGACTCAGTTATTAGGTAAAATATAGGAGGAGGAGGAGGAGGAGGAGGAGGAGTGGAGTTTTGTTCACTGGTTGAGGTGTTGAAACACAGATAGTGTCCGGTGCATCAGAGTCCTGATATCCTGAAGATGAAACGCTACCGCCCCTACAGGTGCTACACCGCCAATCAGAGCCCTACAGGAGATTAGCCCTTTTATAGTAGACAGCGTCCACTGTCAGATAACGCTACGTTCGTCACCGTCCGTGCGTGCGTGCGAGCGTAAAGTATGTGTGCGTGTGTCGCTGTGTGCGTGCCTTCAGTTGCCTGCGTTAGCGTCTCTGTCCCCGATGAACCAGCGCATGTGGAAGCAGAGGGCGAGGAAGCCGGTCCCCAGCAGGTCACCCAGAGCCGTCAGGTACGGGATGGAGAAGTTGTCGGGGTCCATGCCTCGGCCCCACATCCAGTGCACCATCCAGTCCGCCAGGTAGAGCAGGATTATCACCTGGAGGAGGGCAGAGGCAGAACAACACTGTTGTTTACAGGAACTAAAGGAAGGTTGTATTTGATATAGGGATGCACCGATACCATTTTTTTCAGACCGAGTACAAGTACTTAGATTTGGGTACTCGCCGATACCGAGTACCGATACGAGTACTTCTCTGTGCCAAAAGACCCTCGTTAACAGCCAGCTGGAGGGTGTGAGCGACACACATCCGGCTGGGAAGTCCCACACTGGGAAGTCCCACATACGAGGCGGTGCGCCGCGACCGGCTCTAGGTCGGCTTGGAAAGGCTCGGGGCGAAGGTGGGTTGGCGCCAGAGGTTGGTGGCGATGTCGGCAACCCACCCGACCCGTCTTGAAACACGGACCAAGGAGTCTAACGCGCGCGAGTCAGAGGGTGCAAGCAAAACCCCGTGGCGCAATGAAAGTGAGGGCCGGCGCGCGCCGCCTGAGGTGGGATCCCGGCCCCGCGGGGTCGGGCGCACCACCGGCCCGTCTCGGCACACCGTTGGGGAGGTGGAGCGTGAGGACCCGAAAGATGGTGACGAGAGGTTAACGACGCGCTGCCATAAAGTGGTATCGGTGCCGTTGTATCGGAGCCGTTTTGCGAGTACGAGTACATGAGCACAGTATCGGACCCGATACCCGATACTGGTATCGGTATTGGTGCATCCCTGATTTGATTGGCTGTGTAGACAGTCAGTATTTGGGGTAATCTATATTAACAGATATCTGCATATTAATGCAGAAAGAGAGCAAAAGAAGCGGAACGCATTGACCGAAATGCGACCTGGGAACCCAGCGACTATCGTCTGACAATGATTTAGCTTTTCATTTAATTAATCAGCATTCATATGCAGATATCTGTTTATAAAGATTAGCCGTAGACGACGTCTCTCATCAACTATAGCCCAAATAATGGCCAGCCATTTCGAAGAGATATACGTTTGATAAATCACAACTTCGTTATACATGTGTTATTGAAAACATAATACACATGTTAAATACTTTATAATTGAGCACTTAAATTTGCACTGTTAGCGCTGTCGCTGGCGAGGAGGCATAAACATGAGAAGACTTCCTGACAGGAAAGAATGGATCGACCAATCAGCTCTAACCTACAGTTACCCAAAAGACCTGTCTTTGCATAGGTACACTAAGATGTTTACTCCATTAGCTACTGCTACTCTAATTATAATAATAATAATAATAATAATAATAATAATAATAATAAATGATTAGGTTTTCAGTTTGGTGCATGTTATTAAACTCCCAGTAAATAATAATATGTAAATACATGCAGGTTTGGTTTTCTATATATTTCTCTCTCCTCAGCTGCAGGTAAAGAGTAAAGAGTGTTTTTTAGTGTGTACCTGTAGTAGTGCAGCAACCAGGTAGAAAGTAATGAAGTAAGCTGTCAGGGTGGTGTGGCCCCCCCTCAGGGAGTTGATGGTGTAAAGGAAGATGAGGTGACCCGGGGCGACCAGGAGGAAGAGCACGCGGGCTGAACGGGAGTTCACAGCTGGAAGAGAAACAGGAGTCAAAGGATTTATTCAACAAAGAAAATATGATGAGGTGTGACTAAAAATGGAGGAAGGGGATGTGGGTGTGAGGTGGGGGGGTGGACTGCGACCGAATCCCGCTGAGAAGCCATCATGGAAAGATTTCATGAGCTAAAAACAAAGAGAGAAACATCGGAACGTTCCACGGCGCCGCCCGTCAACTTACAGGAGCCGAAGAAGGAGGTGCAGGGCGTGGGGCACTTCCTGGGGACGGGGTTGGGATCCCCCAGTGGCAGACCGTTCATGTGCAAGTAGGTGGAGATACGACTGGCCTGAACCGCAACCAGGTTACCTCCCACACCTGACACACACACACACACACACAAACAGGGTGAAAACATGGAAACAGAACAGCCTCGATATCGGTGTGATGACATAAAACAACAGATGTATGTTCTGTTTTTTTTCATTTGAATATTGAAATATGTAAAAAAAGATTTCACCCCATTGGTCATGTTTAAAAACCTGCCGTTATATCCAGTCGGAGCGATATGTCACCTCCATCTGTCAGTTTAAAATCATGATCACTTACCCGTCTGTTATTAAAGCAGCTGGAGGCGGTAACACGAACAGCTTTAAATACACAGAACAGATTTCTCTCTATTTGTTCTCCGCCTCCAGAGATGAAGAATCCACGTCAGCCTCTATCTTTATTAGCCGACTGGCTGTTGTTATTTACTACACTCACATGTCTTTTTTCCTTCTTTCCCCAAATGAATCATTAAAGATTCATCTTTTAGGTTTGATGAGTCCTCACCGTTGATGACCGGGGTGAAGACCGCCATGCCAGCAAAGTTGGGGTTGGTGACGGTCTTGTCGAGGATCAAACCACCGACGCTACAAAGACAGATGAGAGCGATTAACTTCACAGCGTGACCCGTCATCATTACACAGAAAATACATGAAGATCCATCCATCAATTAAGAATCTGGGATATGCAGTAGGTTGTGAATGGACATGTTTACATTTAGCTTACTTTTAGTGCTGATTTCAACGTAGAAAAAAATGTATATGTACAGTATATATATATATATATATATATATATATATATACAGAATATATATTAGGGATGTCAATCGATTAAAATATTTAATCACGATTAATCACATGATTGTCCATAGTTAATCGCGAATAATTGCAAATGAATCACATTTTTTTATCTGTTCAAAATGTACCTAAAAAGGGAGATTATTGATCAACACATGGAGTGGGCAAATATGCTGCTTTATGCAAATATATGTATATATTTATTATTGGGAATCAATTAACAACTCAAAACAATAACAAAGATTGTCCAGAAACCCTCACAGGTACTGCATTTAGCATAAAACAATATGCCCAACAGGCAACAACAGCTGTCAGTGTGTCAGTGTGCTGACTTGACTACGACTTGCCCCAAACTGCATGTGATTATCATAAAGTTATCATATTATCATATATATACTATATACTTATCTTGTGTGCACAAATTAACCAAAACGTGGGAACGCCTTAATTAAATTGAGGCCACGAATTATATCTCGTGCACACAAAATAAGTAAATAGTTGCCTTGATTTTGTCTCTCTCTATGACCTCTCCAGGGCTCCGTAGTATTCTGTGATGTGATAAAAGGTGAGATCAGGAGACTTGACCGCTGCGTGCTGTACGTACCTGCTGATGGCCATGGCGATGATGACGGGCTCCCAGCCGGAGTACAGCAGCTCTCTGGTGGACGGGATCCTCCTGGCTATCAGCACCCAGAGGGGGCACAACGCCACAAACACGGCACACACCAGCGGGTTGGCGTAGTCGTTGAACTCTGTATGGAGAAGAGAGAAGAGAACGTGTGTTGATGGACAACGCTTTTTATTATGCAGACGTTTCACTGAGAAAACTGTGGATTATCATTATTATTACTAATACTACTATTATATTGCACCTTATAGTATATCTTATACCTAATACTAATATATTGTACTATAACATACTATACTATGTTCTTATATTATACTGCCTTACCACATCATATACTATATTGTATTTCTATTTTGCTATATTAATACAGACAACAGTAAGTATCATTACTTAATCACAGTATTCTGTTTACATTTATACTAGACTCGCTGCTGTTAATCATACATTACATAATACATACTTTATTAATTTGTAATTGTACTGTGTATTTTCTGTTTTTATGTCTGTGAAGCATGAAAAATGCGATATAAATAAAGTTTATTATTGTTATTATCAGTCACTGAACTTGTCACTTCCTCGTAACTTTGTCTTTATTGCTCTTGTATGGTTTATTCTTGTTTAGTTTCTACTCATATGCTAGTTCCAAATACCTCTTATTATATTTGTTTTTAGTTTTTTGTTGTTACTTCTCTATTTATCTGTCCTTATTTCTGTCTTTGTGCTGCTGCAACACCTGGATTTCCCCTCTGGGGATCAGTATTGGTTTATCTTGTCTGATCCCTGCTGTTGTCTCTAGGAGGCAGCGTTACTACGACACTGGAACTACAGGAGACGACAACCACCACAAACACAACAGACAAAAAAACCCCAAAATAAGCTCAACATAGTACCTGACTGTGGTGTTTAAAGTGAGTAAAGTTTGCAGACAGATGATGATGATGATGGTTTCATTGCTGCTGTGTTTGTGTTAGTGTTAGTCATCATCACCGATGTGGATGGTTTATTGGAGCTGGGTTTGTCTGCGGTAAAGATACGATCTCAGAGCTAACAATAGCCGCCCTAAAACACAGCGAGGTCAGGTGTGGGCGGCTTTTATCCTTATTTACCGCACGTAACCTGACGTAGAGTCACATTTCTACACATGCTGCTCCCTTTAATTAACGAAAACATCCTCAGAGGTAATAGAGGCGTTTCAGGGTGTATCACAAACAACTGTGATGACGCCACCGCTGTGGGAATGATCTCTTTATTGTTGTGTTTGTGTTTGCCAGGCACGGCGCCAGGATTTTTGGATGTGACTAATAAGCTCCATGACCTGATCATCACATTAGATACTAACTGTATCACAGTGTGCTTTTAGTACCTAGTTCCTTGTACAGTCCAGTGGAGATGCCGGCCAGCAGGGACAGCGTGATCAGGTCTCCCAGGCTGGCGGCGATGGGCGTGGCCACGTTGTCCGGGTTGATGCCGACTTTCCTGGACGCGATGATCACGCCGATCATGATGAGCCCTGTGTGTGGGGGGGGGGGGGGGGGGGTCAGGGGGGGGGGGGGGGGGGGGGGGGGGGGGGGGGGGGGGGGGGGGGGGGGGGGGGGGGGGGGGGGGGGGGGGGGGGGGGGGGGGGGGGGGGGGGGGGGGGGGGGGGGGGGGGGGGGGGGGGGGGGGGGGGGGGGGGGGGGGGGGGGGGGGGGGGGGGGGGGGGGGGGGGGGGGGGGGGGGGGGGGGGG
>CAKALU010060149.1:0-10330 GCA_916700995.1 Hozukius guyotensis | reverse complement strand
CATGCACATGTCAATATGTGATATTTTATGTAACACGTGATGTTCAGTGTGACCGTCTATCATCAGGGTCAAGTGTGAGGAGCAATAAACGGAGTAGAAAATGTTGTCTTTAAGGTGCAGCCAGGTTCTTTTAGGACTCCAGGAAAGTTGAAGCTGGCGAAAACAAAACCTGAAGGTTGAAAACATAACTCTCCTTGAAGGTGCCGGCGCCCTCGGCCGACTTCACTGTCTGTCAGAGGCTGTAGCAGGTTCAGTTTGAGAGCTAGAGTGAAGGTACTGATATCAAATGAAACCTGAGGAATCCATCGGGACTAACCATGTCATGCTAGCATGTCGGGAAGGAGGCTAAATAAAACTGTCATGACATTATACCTGCTAAACATCAGCACGTTAGCATTTGTAAATGTATCTATGTAACTTCAATGCTATAAAGCCACTTTTTCTAGGTAACTTAGCTCGTTGAATGCCACTTAAAGGTCCCATATCATGCTCATTTTCAGGTTCATACTTGTATTTTGTGTTTCTACTAGAACATGTTTACATGCTATAATGTTAAAAAAAAACTTTATTTTCCTCATACTGTCTGTCTGAATATACCTGTATTCACCCTCTCTGTCTGAAACGCTCCGTTTTAGTGCATTTCAACGGAATTGCAACGGAATTGCGTTGCTAGGCAACAGCTTGGGTACCTGTTTACTTCCTGTCAGCTGATGTTATTCACATACACTGCAACAGGAAATAAACTGGGACACATTTAGAATGTTTACGTTTAAAACCGTGTGATGGTCTAAATATTGTACATTTGTGACATCACAAATGGACAGAAATCCTGACGGCTTGTTTCAAACGCACAATTTCTGAATACGGGCTGTGTGTATTTCTCCGTATATTGAGCGTTTTGATAGTTTAACAGTATTTATATATCACTTAAACCTGCTTTATAATGTAAAAGACCTGAAAATCTCACTTTTTACAATATGGGACCTTTAAACTAACCTAGCTGTATAACCACACATTCATTCAGTCAGTTACATCAGCTAGTTCAGGTGGCGGTTAGTAAGATTGTAACCCAGACATGCCTGATGAGCATCCCTCACATCGTGTGTGTGTGTGTGTGTGTGTGTGTGTGTGTGTGTGTGTGTGGCGGCCGTCCATACCTAGCAGCAGAGAGGCGATGAAGGCAGTGGCCACGCTGGAGGCACACAGCAGCACCGCGTGGCCCAGCCTGAAGTGTCCCTCTGGGATCCAGCCGAAGATCACAGCAGCTATGGAGGCCAGGAAGCCCACCACCGTGGCCTGGACCTGAACACACACACACACATCAAAGGGGTTGACGTAGCTGTCGACTGCAGTTAACGTGTAAACTCCAGATGTATGTGAGACTATCTGAGGAGCTTTCAGAATCTCGTCGAACTGGGCAGAACAATTACAGACTGCAAACAAACCCCATTGTCCGGTCATCATCATGGCAAAACAGTCCATCGCTTAACTGGTAAAATCTAAGACGATCGAGTGTGACCCAGTGTGAGTGCACCATATAGTGATATATATAGGAGGCTGTGTCAGCACCGGTTAAAAGTGTTCCAGGAACTATGGACTCACCAAACATTACATAACCATAAGCCTACTTCAGATGACAGACCCTCAGAGAGACACGTGAAGAGTTCTTTTAGGGAAATGATGAAATATTGTTGGAAAGTTCACAATAGGGGAAAGAATCACCACGACACGATATTATCACCATACTTCAGTCACGATGCGATCTTATTATGATATGCTGAGTATTGCGATAACATATATTGCGATTTATTACTTTTTTTCAACAGCAAATTATGCAGTTTGTCAACATCTGTTTTATCTAATAAGATAAGAGTTTTCACTCCGTTCATCTCAGAGTTTTCATTCACATATGTGGAGGTCAGAGGTCAAGGGACGCCTTTGTTCCCCGCCAAAATATAGCATATATTATGAGCGTTATTTAGCATTCTTTCCAACAAGCTAGTATGACATGGTTGGTACCAATGGATTCCTTAGGTTTTTCTAGTTTCATATGATACCAGCTTTAAAACTGAGTCCGCTGCAACCTCTGAAAGACAGAATAGCGGATTGTTGAGAGGTTAATAGTTTTTATTACACGCCTTTTGTTTAATACTCGATTCTGAGGTCAATCACGGCGTTCTACTGTCTGTTATTTCTTTATAA
This sequence comes from Hozukius guyotensis, assembly GCA_916700995.1. Lineage (NCBI taxonomy): Eukaryota > Metazoa > Chordata > Actinopteri > Perciformes > Sebastidae > Hozukius > Hozukius guyotensis. The sequence goes on along the minus strand of CAKALU010060149.1, from coordinate 8,128 downwards.
CAGACCGTTGCTATGTATAAAAGACCGTTGCTATGGATGCAGTTCTCATGTCGGACTCTGGAGGACCATTTTTGTGTCAAAATATTGATTTCTTCAATAAGTAGCCGTGTAATAAGCGAGATAATGTACAGCTAGCGGGTCATTAATGTGAAATAAACCCCTTCAGGGCGATGCAAGCCTTCGGGTCAGGGTGCTGCATCGCCCTGTCGGGGTTTATGTCACAACAATGACCGACTCGCTGTACATTATCGCTTACTTATAATAAAAGATTGATGTACGAGTATTGATACGATATTGTCACGGATACCCGATCCAGCTATTTGAGTCAGTATCGGCCCGGTATCCAGTATCGGTATCGGTGCATCCCTATACTTCACAATAGAGGATCTATACATATATATAAAGATCAATATATGTCCAGCTGGATTGAAAGAGACTGATCTCTCATTCTGGAATAATTGTTTTTTATATGTCCTTGTTTATGTCCAGTAACTGATACAAGCAGCAGAGTAATGAGAGGCGGCTGCAGTGAGGACATTAAGGACATCAATTGAGAGTAATGACAACAGTGTTTGATTAAAAAGCTCCGGCAGTCTCCCGCCGATGCTACTTCCTGTCGTACCGGCTTTTTACCTCAGGACAAGTTATTTTCAGACTCTGCCTGACTGGCATCTCCGTGACATTCCTGACAGGTTTGTTGCACCTGTTCGGGCGGTACACATTCATCATAATGAAGATGCAATGATCAGATAATAAGAGGAAACATGCGGACGTAGTATGGGTGTGTAGGGGCTTTAAGTATCCACTTTCAATTAAACTGTAATTTTATTTTTATGATCAGAGCTAAGTGTTCAGAAGCCCGTCACACACATGACTCACATGTTATTGGTGTGCCCAGTAATGATCAGTCGTCGTGTTTACTGTACACACACGCTGCACTTATGAAAGCAGGTTGTTCCCTTGTTTAGCAGTAATCTGATTCCTGATATGTCACGTAAAGCAGGGGTTCATTTATCATCTTAACGGATCAAGAGAAACCTGATTATTTGGGTTTTTTTGTGCAGGATAAGGATCATTTTGTTTTGACAAAAGTGCAACTGGAGGAAAGAAAAAGACTAGTTACTTGTAGCTGTGCATTGTGGTATACAAAATAATCCAATGCCAAGTCACACTTAAAGGGTAACTTCAACCTGGACCAGGGGTCAGCAACCTTTACTATCAAAAGAGCCATTTCAGGCAAAAAAATAAAATAAAAATCTGTCTGGAGCCGCAAAACATTTGAGCATTGTGACGAAGGTAACACAGTTTATAGTCTAAGTATATAGTATATAAGTCTAATGCAGTGAGGGCCAAAGAGACAATGTACTACGGAGTATTAGGGCCACATTGAGGGAAAGAAATCTGAGATTTCCAGAATAAAGTTGTAATATTACGAGAAAAAAAGGTCGTAATGTTACGAGAATAAAGTCATAACTTAACGAGAAAAAAAGTCGTAATGTTACGAGAATAAAGTCATAACTTAACGAGAAAAAAAGTCGTAATATTACGAGAATAAAGTCATAACTTAACGAGAAAAAAAGAAAATAACACGTAAAATTACTACTTTATAATATTATGACTTTATTCTCAAAATCTCAGATTTATTTTTTTCCTCAATGTGGCCCTAATACTCCGTCGTACCGTCGTTCATTAGACCTACAACAATGATAAATAAAAATGAAAATGTAAACAAAAAACAGTTATTCATTTCCATTTTTAAAAACCCACAGGGAGCCACTGGAGAGCAGCTAAAGAGACGCATGTGGCTCCAGAGCCGCAGGTTGCAGACCCCTGGACTAGACCCTATTTTACCATCTTTTGTGTCTAATCGGAACAACAATTTTTAAAATATATCCAGTAGAGTTTGTTGTGTTGGAACACAGAAAGCGTAGCTCAGTGTTATATAAAAGATTATCAATGTCATGGCTGAATATTTAGATGATTTCCACAATGTGGATGCGACACAAGTTTTCAGAGCGAGGCTTCTCCGATCAAGTGATCAGTCTCCAGCTCAGCTCTGATTGGTTGTTTTCCTTCGGTCTGTGAAATCTTGCAGATGCCGTTAGGAGGACCCGATGACACCGAGGCACAGGATTTTTTTCAGATTACCTGTCTCATGCACTACTCTCAGGACATAGTGACCGTTTTATAAACAAAACCTTTCTTAATCATATTTGCTCCATTTCTACCTACTGCAGCTTCAACCTGATTCCTCCCAGTAAACCAGTTTGTTAAATGGTCAGAGATGCTTCATCACTGGAGGTCACCTCTTCATCCTCTAGAGGGGTTCAGTTACCTGGATGAGGGCCAAGTTCCCCATGATCATCTTCCACATGTTCTTGGCGGTGTCCATCTGACCAATGTTAGCCTGAGAGAGACACAAGAACACACAAAGTCAACACATTATCATCTCTCTGTGTGTGTGTGTGTGTGTGCGTGTGTGTGTGTGTGTGTGTGAGATGAGATAAGTGGAGTCGGCCGCAGGGTGGAGGATCAAATCAGAGTGTCTTTGTCCAGAGAACTGACATCTGATTGTTCTGACGGGACCAAGAGGCAACAGCACGCACGCACGCACGCACGCACGCACGCACGCACGCACGCACGCACGCACGCACACACACACACGCACACACACACACCTGATGGTCTCAAGTGTGGAGTGGCGGTGGCTACAGTGGGCTACTGTGTGTCCAGAGCAATGATCCTGATGCTCTTCCACAGTGAGAGGACACAAACAGAGGATCTGCTCTTCCTTCCTCTCCTCTAACATTTACATACGCAGAGGGAAACATCTGGACGCATGAAAACACACACAAGTCCGCAGGGAGAATATCCGCTTCACGCTTGGGTTTAATAAAGCAGCGCATGACGTTTATATGAATACATTTTTATTAATACGTATGACGATTAATTTGTAGGGGTTTTAATGTTTGGAGGATATTTTCAACTTCATTAAAACTTCTGTTTTTATTATCGGAATATTAATCGATTGTTAGTTGCAGCCCTAATATAAAGATAAACCAATGTTAAAGGTCGGACATGACGATCAGTGCCGTCATGTCCCCCCCTCCTCTATTTCTCCGTCTTATTCCTTGCCCACCTGAAGGCTTGGACCCTTTCCTTATGAAGAAACAACATGTGAAAAGTATTGAGTATTTTTTTAAGAAAATAAAAGTCTAAATTCTCTGATTCCAGCTTCTTAAATGTGAATATTTTCTGGTTTCTTTCCTCCTCTATGACAGTAAACTGAATATCTTTGAGTTGTGGTCAAAACAAGACATTTGAGGACGTCATCTTGGGCTTTGAGAAACACTGATCCACATTTTACACCATTATCTGACAAACAACTAATCGATTAATCGAGAACATAATTGACAGATTAATCGTCAATAGAGTATTTAATACTGACTGTCTGACTTGACAGATTATGTCAAAGCATTACATTTAAAATTCTTTGGCAAAATGCTCTTTAAATGCCAAAGTGTTTGGGAAGTTTTTTGATGTTCTACACTATAAATAATAAATGCAGAGCGTTCTTAGTTTTGGTTCTGTTAACAAAAGATTTGGAGCTATGGAATATTAAATCATCCACCTCATGAAGTGTGCCTAATAAACTACAGGTTATGAACTTCTTTTTAAAATACAAAATGTGAAATTATCGGTTATCATATCGGCTGAAAAAACTCCATAATGTGCCTCCCTATATTTAAATGTTTAATAACTGAAGAGCCACAGTGTGGTGGTCGCAATGACTGGGTGTTGATGTTTTATTTGTGGCTTTTCTCTCTCAAATTTCCCAAAATCTATCACTATCCCGACTAAATCTGGCAGCATGACAGGAAACACTCACAAGCCTGACTGCCGTGACGGTCATGTGTTCAGGACCGTCACGTCATTATGACTTGTGTACATGCCACGCAGCATTACAACTACGCAAACACACACTCCTCGCCTGTGTGAACGCGGTGCACGGACGCCTCCTGCTACCCCCGGCCATGCTGTCGCTCAGAGGAGGCACACTGCCACCAATATTAGATAAGAGAGATAAGAGAGATAAGAGGAAGCCAAACATCTGTGCAGAGAGCAGTGGGGGCATCGCAGACTCACAATGAACTCCACATGCAACGAGACGCACAACTTTAATCTGCTAAAACCTTTCAGGAGTTCACATAAAAAGATGTTTTATATATTATTAAAAATATATAAAAATTCCCTTATAGGACGACAATCTGCAATTCAGTCCACAGATGAGCTCAGAAATTCGCAGAAGCATGGCCTGGTGTTACGTGATGATGTGTGATGAGGATGCCAAGTCCTCGGCTTTGTGTGTGTGTGTGTGTGTGTGTGTGTGTGTGTGTGTGTGTGGGCGGCTGGATTAGTGGTGTTTGGATCATCACAGAGTCGGAGCAGGGTGAATGCTGTCAAAGTGATTCATGGGATGACATAAGATGGATGAGAGGCTGAAATACCCGACGATTCAAACTAGGGCTGTCAAAGTTAGAATAACGCGTTGACGCAAATTCGTTTTAACGCTGCTAATTTCTTTAACGCATTAATAGGTTGTAGCGGGCTCAGTTTTAAAGCTAGGGTGAAGATACTGGCATCATATGAAACTAGAAAACCTAATGAATCCATCGGTACCAATCATGTCATACTAGCTTGTCGCAAAGGAGGCTAAATAATGCTCCAAACTTACGCTAAATTTTGGTGAGAAAAAACTGGCATGGCCATTTTCAAAGAGGTCCCTTGACCTCTGACCTCCAGATCAGTGAATGAAAATGGGTTCTATGGGTACCCACAAGTCTCCCCTTTACAGACATGCCCACTTTATGATAATCACATGCAGTTTGGGGCAAGTCATAGTCAAGTCAGCACACTGACACACTGACAGCTGTTGTTGCCTGTTGGGCTGCAGTTTGCCATGTTATGATTTGAGCATATTGTTTTATGCTAAATGCAGTACCTGTGAGGGTTTCTGGACAATATCTGTCATTGTTTTGTGTTGTTAGTTGATTTCCAATAGTAAATATATGCATACATTTTCATAAAGCAGCATATTTGTCCACTCCCATGTTGATAAGAGTATTAAATACTTGACAAATCTCCCTTTAAGGTACATTTTGAACAGATAAAAAATGCGCGATTAAATATTTTAATTGATTGACAGCCCTAATTCAAAACACATCCATTACCATTCATTTTCAACTCAGAGAAAATCAGTTGTTTTCAGGGTTGTAACCCGCTCACATGTGAAAGGAGTGTAGCTGAAACATCTAATACACACAGGATGAGGATAAAAATGGTCTTTTGTAGTAGTAGTAGTAGTAATCTCTGATTATAGTGCGTACAACTCGGAAGCAATGCAGATGCTGCCAAGTTCTAGTAATCCACAAAATAGGCTATCATTATCCAAATAATCAATAACACGAGAGGGGAGAAGACAGAAAGGAGAAAACAACTTTCCTTTAGTGAAATAAATAATGATGAAAAGACCAAAAGAATCAAAAAGGAAACGCGCTCATGTGAAGTGAAAACTCCTACAGCCAGCCAGTCCCGGGGATTACATGATTTTTTTTCACTAATAAGCACATTAGGAAATTTACAGTGGTCTTAATCTGCTCATAATTAGCGGCGGCATGGAAAGAAACGTGGTCCTGCTGTGGCCAGCCAGCCAGCCAGCAGAGAGCCAACGGTAACGTCTCAGGGCGAGCACCTCCTCACTCTGGCCTACTTTGTGATGACGGACATGAGAATCCTTTTTATGCTCAACTCTAAACTATGCAGCTCAACAAAAAGGACCGATTAATGACCGAAAAGTGATGATATTAAAGTCATTTTATCTGCTAATAAGTCTTAAAAATGACTTAAAATCACCATTTCTTTCAAACACAGGTTGTGTCAAAATGCTGTTCAGTGTTGGGCAGCAGCAGCAATACAAGTAGAGACGTTAGTAGTTTAAAAAGACTAAAAGAGGAGAAGCAAAACTATAACTTTGCTCCCCCTAATTGAATATTTGCATTTGCTCCATTGCTCAGGCGCCTATGCGGTCAGTGTATCTTTTGGTCATTTCATAGTGGTTATTTGATTTTCGTTTTAAAGGGGACATATCGTGCTCATTTTCAGGTTCATACTTGTATTTTGTGTTTCTACTAGAACATGTTTACATGCTGTAATGTTAAAAAAAAACCTTTATTTTCCTCATACTGTCTGCTTGAATATACCTGTATTCCCCCTCCGTCTGAAACGCTCCTTTTTAGTACATTTCGATGGAATTGCAACAGAATTGCGTTGCTAGGCAACAGCTTGGGTCCATGTTTACTTCCTGTCAGCTGATGTCATTCACATACACTGCAACCAGGAAATAAATTGGGACACATTTAGAAGGTTTACATTTAAAACTTTGAAATGGTCTGAATATTGTAGATTTGTGACATCACAAATGGACAGAAATCCTGACGGCTTGTTTCAAAAGTTCAGTTTCTGAATACGGGCTGTGTGTATTTCTCTATGGATTCAATACTTTCACAGTATTTATATAGAACTTAAACCTGCTTTATAATATAAAAACTATGAAAATGTCACTTTTTACAATACGGGACCTTTAAAATACAAAAAGTAAAGTTAGTCCTCCGAGCTGAACACATACAGTAACATCGGTCTCTCTAGAAACAACATTTTGTTTATGAGTTACTAATCAGGGAAGTTCGAATCTGTCGATATCTTTCCAACTTTACCGAAGTTAGTTAGTTTTTCTGCAGTCGTGTCTCGACATGAGTTGTTTCGAAAAACGACGTACTGATCCATCACCTTCGGTTACACAGCAGCATCGTCCTCATACCATGGATGTACAGTATGCCTCTCTTCAGAACTTCCTGTTGCAGAATATGAGATAACTGTCTTGTCTTCCAGTGATTTTATTTTTTGTTTTTAGAAATAGAAAATGAAAATCAACCCGTTTTTTTTTAAATTGAGTTCATCCCTTTTTGACCCTGATAAAGAAAAACACCTTGTATTTCAATTTTAACTTTACTATTTTAAAATGAAAATCAAATAACCTTTCATTATTTGTATTGTTAATATCCTTTTGTGAAAGGCCGGAAGCTTCTATTAGCAAGAAGAGCAGGCTTCAGGTCTTCAATTGGCTTTTTTTTAAAAATAAAACCAATCTCTTGAATGTGTATTATGATGTGGTTCTTGTATAATTATAGCTATACTATCCTGATGGTTATCCATATACACAGTTAAATGCTGCTTTGCTCAGGCTGCAGGGTTTGATGCTATTGTCCGCGGCTCGACTGAGCTCTTGCTCTTTACTATAATGCCTCTCTCTGAGCTGACATCTGAGGGGTCAATGACCCAGCAGCCGTTATGGAGGCATGAGAGATTTAGTCCAGTATTGCTCTTAAGCGCACCAATCCTCACATTCTTTCCACTGGCCGGTGGGAAACAGGTGACGGAGCTGATTAGCATCGCTAGCAGGCGGCCCACCCACCCAGCACGGAAACATGTAGAGTCAGTTTACACCAAGTTTCCAAATACTTATAGTATTATTGAGTAGTAGAAGAGTAACTATGAACAAAATTATATTATTTTTGGTCATGGTTCATATTGTTGCATGATTAATTAGCAAGTTGTCCTCATTTACACTTTAAAACTGATCATATGATCATATATTATACATAGCAACAGTCTGTTATACATAGCAACGGTCTGTTATACATAGCAACGGTCTGCTATACATAGCAACGGTCTGTTATACATAGCAACGGTCTGTTATACATAGCAACGGTCTGCTATACATAGCAACGGTCTGTTATACACAACAACGGTCTGTTATACATAACAACGGTCTGCTATACATAACAACGGTCTGCTATACATAGCAACGGTCTGTTATACATAGCAACGGTCTGATATACATAGCAACGGTCTGTTATACATAACAACGGTCTGTTATACATAACAACGGTCTGCTATACACAACAACGGTCTGTTATACATAGCAACGGTCTGTTATACATAGCAACGGTCTGTTATAAATAAAAAACAGACCGCAGAACGCGGTGATTGACCAATCAGAATCGAGTAT
>CAKALU010060148.1:5115-38650 GCA_916700995.1 Hozukius guyotensis | reverse complement strand
AAGGGAACTGTATATACAAAATACATATATGGAAATAAGATTGATGGATTATATTCACCAGAAGTATAAAACATTACATGTCCCTTATAAATTAAAAATAAAATACCACTCTATTAATTTAGATATTTTCCAAAGTAAAAGTCCCTAGAAATGTATGATTCAACTTTTTCCCATGGTCTAGTGTTAAAAAGAGTTAACAAAAATCACAATAAATCGTAATATTGAATCGCAATACTTAAAAATCGCAATACCTATCGCATCAGCACCCGAGTATCGTGGTAGTATTGAACCAGGAGATAGGTGTATCGTCCCAGCCCTAGCTATGAAACAGTCTCAATGTAATACTGATTCCTCTACATGACCTACATAAGTAAACAAGACCATCAGCAAGAAGATTGTCTATTTCTATACTGGTCTGGGAGCCAACAGCGACACCACGCTGCTGGAGGCCCAGGCCGCATTGCTGGGCCCGCTGGAGAGAAGGGGGGCACGGGAGAACCAGAACCAGGACTGAGCGGGGCAGACTGTCGGACCCTGCTGCAGTAAAATCAGATGTTTTCCAAAGTAACTCTGGTGCTTTTGTCCACAGGGACCACCAAAATCAACATTAAAGTTCCTCGCAGTAGCTTTAAATTACCATCAATATAGCGAAAGTGGAGGTCAATAAGAGATCAAGAGATCATGGTTTCAACAGTCAACATTGGTTTCTATCTAGTATCTCAGATTGCACATCTTCCTCCAGCTGTCTAGAAACGAGGCATCGGGAGGCTGCGATCCTTCCAACAGAAAACTCTGTTTTCTTCCTACAGGGCAGAAAAGTGAATGGAAAATCAATTATGTCTGTAATAAATAATCCTCTTAACATGGTGGGAGTTTAAACATGGACAACAATGGCTTTTCAGGAGTTTTCATAGCTGAAGGCCAAACGTTAGCGCTGCAGCAGCAGGGTGCATCCTTCATACTCACAAACAGTCAACAGACACACATACAGTACATGAAGACAGATTTTTATGTTTTGAGAGATGACATACGGTGAGAGGTGATAGGAGTGTGTGGGTGACGTGTATGCTGATGAAACAAGGGGAAACATGTTTAACACTTATTTATTTTTTTTATTTTAATGATGCAACGTACAGTAGTTTGAATATATATTGGAAAAAAGTGAAGGTTTAGTTCATCCAAATCATAAAACAGACATATTTTGTGCCCTGGTAGTATTTGTTCATGCAGATGATTTAGTTTTGGTTTTGAGATATTCCTCTCTGAGATTTCAGGCGGTAACCTCGGGGTCTGAGAAGTGAAGCCAATGCTGAAGTACCTTAAACTTGCATTCTTTCTAACAGCCAGCAGGGGGCGACTCCTCTGGTTGTATAGAAGTCTATGAGAAAATGAGCCTACTTCTCACTTGATTTATCACCTCAGTAAACGTTGTAAACATGAGTTTATGGTCTCAATCGCTAGTTTCAAGTCTTCTTCAATACAGCATGATGTTCATTTAGTAAATTATGGTCCCATTTAGAGTCAAACAGACCATAAAGCAGGGGATGCTTTAGGGCGGGGCTACCTTGTGATTGACAGGTCGCTACCACGGTGTTGTCCGGTCTGGGAGTTATCCGTGTTTTCGTCTTAGGACTTTAACCCTTTCACAGTGTGTTTTCACTTCATCAAAGTTAATTGTAACATTTTAGTCGCCTAAAAATATCTTATTCAGCATTTGGTTAGACTGAGCTCCACCCTCTCGTGTCACTAGGAACGGTCGTTGGGCAGCAGGCCTTGCGTGAGTTTTTGCAAGTTTTTGGAGATCTCAGATCAGATGTCACAGTTTGTGGGCTCCCTTTTACACAGGACCCAAAAACAAAGATGGCTTCAGCTAAAAAACAAGAATGCGACGCCCAAAATGCTGAACTCGAGGCTTTAAAACGGCAGTCCACAAACCGATAGGTGACGTCACGGTGACTACGTCCACTTCTTATATACAGGCTACGGTCAGAATTAAACAAAAATGTGTTTTTAAAATCATAAATTGAATTGAACTCATTTTAGGAACTACCAAAGAAATAGATCTTAAGATTCTGTTGATAGGAATTCTGTGGATTATCCCGAGCGGCGGGATATAGTTTCTGGAAAGTCACGTTTCAGATTTTTTCCAATGTTTTGAGGAGCACAAAAAACAAAATCTCATTCACCTCCATGATTTAGAGCCAGATATCTTAAAATCTTAACGCTTAAAACACAGAAACTATCAGCGCAACTAAACACCACCAGGACTAAATCTAAAAAAAAAAATGTTTCTTTCTTTGTAATTTGGGTGAATTGACCCTTTAAAACAATCCCGCAGGATGTGTTGAGTCAACACGTATCAGATGTGATGCTCAGGACAGCAGAGGGACCACACACTGCACCAGCATCCCAGCACAGAAACCAGGATGATGGATGGTGCCGTCAGTGGGTTAACTGGTGATGTAGCATCCAGTAGGTTTGACTGGGATCAAGTGCTGCAGAATACCGGAGAGCACAACACGGCCAGCAGCCTTTTCTCACACGCTAATCTTATAATAACCTACAGAGCGTACGGCCGGTGGCTCGCATTGTGTGTCACGGAGATAGAGCGCATGGGAGAATGTATTTGGCAGAAATAAAAATGTCGGCGTTATGTAAGAGGTCTGAACATTGGCTTTAGGTGAGAAAGATGTTCCTCCACAATTATTGCATCAGTTTCACAACGTTACATAAGAGCTCGCTGAATTTAATGGAATCTATTGTTGTGGTTGCTACAGAATATATATTACAGATATATTTTAATTGTCTTTTACCGCCTTCTGCTTTTCTGTGTTGTGTGGAAGTTACATAATTGAGCACACAAACAGAGAAGTGCTGACACAATTACTCATTTATTCTGTTTGTGAGACCGAAAATGTACAAAAGAGTAAAAATAAAGAATTTGGTAATTTATGTCAGACTGAACTGGAGGTTTTTCTATTCAGGGGAAGAACAGGAATTTGTTTCTACACCACTAATTTCTTTAATGCAACTTGTGATTTTTTAGGGTTGTAGCGGGCTCAGTTTTAAAGCTAGACTGAAGATACTGGTATCATATGAAAATAAGAAACCTAATGAATCCATTGGTATCAACCATGTTGTGAAGGAGGTTAAATAACGCTACAAACTTACGCTAAATTTTGTTGAGGAATAACTGTCATGACCATTTTCAAAGGGGTCCCTTGACCTCTGACCTCCAGATATGTGAATGTAAATGGGTAAATGGGTTCTTTTCTCTACATATCCAATATATCCTCATACAACGGTTCGTATGATATCTTACTAAAAGTTAGTCCTCATTTTTCATGCGTTTTCCTACGAATGTCCAGCAACGCGTGTCAATTTTCGCTCCTTACATGCATACAGTCTTTTCAAAATAAACTTCCGTCTTCGCAGGAAACAGTTAGCTTTAGGAAAAGATGGTGGATTGGGTTAAGATAACTACGGAAGTGGCGTTACTTAAGTACTTCAGTTGCTACAACGCTACAAACGTACGCACATTTTTTTGCGAGGAAAAACATAATATTTTAATCGATTGACCTAATACACACAAAAGGTAACCCATATATTGATGGCAAAAATGAATGAAATATGTGGACTGTTGAAGACGTCATGTTAGGCTCTGTGACACTGTGTTTATAGACATTACTGGTGTAATGTTATTCTTATTCACAACTCTTTTTTAGTTTGTCTGGTGCGATTTATTTATTTATTTAATTTTACTTTTAGACTGCAGATTTTACATTTTTCAGTCTGTATTAACTGTACATATTGTCTCTCTCTTTTCCATCAGATTGCTTTCTCTCAGCACAACAGCATCATGGACCTGGTGCAGTTCTTTGTCACCTTCTTCAGGTACGTTTCTCTTATTTTAACTGTATGTATACTGTGTTTTCTGCAGAACATCCAGCTGCTGCTGACTGGTTCAGCTCCCGGCAGCTCTTTGCTCTACTGGGTCATAACCTGAACTCAGTGAGTTACTGTAGGTGACAGCAGCCTCAGGCCAAACACTTGACCCCCAACTCCCTGACCATCTCCTACAGCTGCTCAATAGCAACAAACACAAGTGGAGGGCAACTCCGAAGTGTGAGTCGGGTTGCTGAGAAAGAGCGACGATCCTCAGTTGATTAAAGGTGTACTATGCAGCGATTCACTAAAAACACAATGATACAAAATGAATCTCGATCATCACTGATGACCCACTAGAAGTGTTCGGTGGTGTCTGTTTCTGCAGGTCCCACGTGGGGGTGTAACCTCCAGCCAATAACAGCGAGCATGGTGTGCAGCCTGTTCAGGTCGTCAAATACTGCCGCTTCGTCACGCCCGTCGGCGTGTGATACCAAGGCACAAGTCCCCCTTTAAATCTGTCAGATACAAAGAGGCCGAATTTGACGTATGCGAATGGGTTGTGTGTTTTTATGTGTATGTTTTCCAGTGTTCGCTCTGATGTGTGCAGAATGCTGCAGCTTAATCACCACAGATAGAACAAACTGTCCGATGGTCAAATTCATGCAAACGTCACAAGAGAAAAATGTACTTTTAATTCTGTAAAAACATACAAGTGTTTATCCAGACAGACCTAACATAGCCGGCTGTTTTCATACACTGTTTGGAGCTATATACCAAAAAAGTAATGCATTATGCACTGTAATTTCTATATAACCCACGTAATCAATTCATATTTAATACACATAATCATGAACCAGAAAGTATAAAGTGCGACAAATGCATGCTGGCCCTCGTATTTCCTCCGTGGTGGTGCTCCACCACCGGCTCTAGGTCGGCTTGGAAAGGCCCGGGCTGAAGGTGGTGCTTTACAGCACCCCTCGCCCCGACCACGCCACTTAGTCCTCGCTGTGCCCTCTCTTCCTGTGGGGAAAACCCGCCCGACCCGTCTCGAAACACGGAGCCCGTCTCGTTCACCATGCTTTGACTTTTTTGTCGTGTCATCACCATTCAAATCTATACAAGAAATTATTAAATTGTTTACAAGAGCACAAAGTTCTTCATAGATCTAGACTCTTAATTTTGCTCTCAAAGTGCACCAGATCGATGCATTCAACTTTAAAATGTAGGCCACAAAATGTTCTTGAAAAAGCCAATGAGTATTCATGTTAAATAATCGTGATCTCAATATTGACCAAAATCGAGCAGCCCTAGTGTGTAGCTGTTTTCCTGTTTGTCTCTCTGAAGCAGGCTTAACAAGGTTTAAGGTAAATGCAAATATACTAATTGTAAAATTGATTCCCATCTCCGCTAGTCCATTAAAAACCAAACATCTAGACAAAGCAGTGTATTTCTCAGGACGGGGTGAGAGACGTTTGTGTTACAGCTCGCCGTGCAGACGGGAAGTGGATCTAATGAGAGAGTGTTTTGGGGAAGAAGTCTGCTGTCTTCAGGCAAGATTCTGCCACTCAATTACAACACCGGACAAGTGTGTGTTTGTCTGTGTGTGTGTGTGTGTGTGTGTGTGCACGTTTTTTCCTGTATATATGTGTGTGTGTGTGTGGGTGTGTGTGACTGTGCAGCCATGCGAGGAAGTGAGCCATTTTTGTGCCCAGGGCCGGCTTCTGGACATCAGCGACCTTTAGGCCAGTGTGGTGGGATGATGTCATCAGTAGGGGACAGTGTCAAGTTTTGCCGGGAGAGTTCGGTGTGGGGTTTTGTGTGTGCGTGTGTGTGTGTGTGTGTGTGTGTGTTAGTCACTGCTCTGTTTATGAGTTGCTCTCTGCTGCACTGCACCAGACTCTCAGTGAGAAAAGGTCATGTGCTCCAACTACAGGACTCTGTTTCTATTTGTTGTTGGTTTATTTGCTGCCCTGGTTATATAATGTAATGTGCATGTTTTGTTCTGGGCTGGAAAAGGTATTCAGGTCCTTTACTTATATAATAGTAGCATTACCACCATGGAAAACACCTCAGTTACAGTATAAGAAAAAAGGTGTTTCGTTTTTACTTAGTCCTTAAATCAGCATTGATTAATATATTTTATTATAATATATTAACACACAATCAAACAAATCTGTGTAATCTATGTAATCAGGCTGTTCTCACACACCGTTCGTAGCTATACTTACGAAAAGTAATGCACTGCAATTTGTATATATCCTACAAAAATATATAATCCACCTAATCATGAACCAGGAAGTTACGTATTTAAGTTACGTAACTTCCGTATTTTAACCCAAACGTTGACTTATTTGTCCCGTAACTTCCATATAGTAACGCCACTTCCACGATGTTAACCTAAACCTAACCAAGTTGTTTCCTGTGAAGTAGGGCTGCATGATTATGTGTGTAATTCCCTTTATTTATCACGATTATTAATTGATTTTAGTCACTAAATATTTAAATAATCCGAGCGCTGCTTTCACTTCCACATTGTTCTACATTCCTGCTAATGTACAAATTATGGCTGCATTATGTTGGAATAAACTGACCTTGCAATATTTTTTCTTTGCGATATATATAAATATTGCGATATGAAAAAAATACAGTAATATAAACTAAATTTTGTAGGCTGCATTTTAAAGTTAAATGCATCAATCTGGTGAACTTTGAGAGCAAAATTATAAACAATTTAGTCATAAAGACATTTGTTGTATAGATATGAATGGTGATTATACGGTAAAAAAAAGTCACACCCACAAAGCATGCTAAACAAGACGGGCTCTGTGTTTCGAGACGGGTCGGGTGGGTTGCCGACATCGCCACAGACCCCTGACGCACTGAGGACAGTCCGCCTGGTTAACGGTCGCGCCGCGCGCATGTCTTTTGGCTCCACTGGGCTGATGTGGTCAGGAGCCAGAGTGCCAAAGAACCTGAGTCATGACTCCTATTGTGTGTGTGTGACAGAGAGAGAGAGAGAGAGACAGAGAGAGAGAGAGAGAGAGACAGAGACAGAGAGAGAGAGAGAGAGAGAGAGAGAGAGAGAGCCTGTAGGCAGAAGGCTCAGTGATGAGATGTCGTCTGGCAGTGGGAGGGAAGAGAATCATGGATGGATTACTGAACGGGCCTACCGGGTACAGGCCCAGGGTCCCCTCTGGTCTTCACCTGCAAAATGTCACTCAAAGAGGCACGTACCAACCGGGAAGAGACTCAAAATGACCACAAAGAAACACAAAACAACCACAAAGACATGCAAAATGACTACAGAGAGACGCAAAACTACTACAAAAAGACACAAAATGGCCACAGAGACAAATAACGACTACAAAAAGACACAAAATGACTACAACAAAAGAAACAAAAAAATGACAACGAAGACACTCAAAATTACCTCAAAGAGACACAAAACAACCACAGAGATGCAAAACAACAACAAAGACACGCAAAACGACTACAAAAAGACACAAAATGACCACAAAGCGACACTAAACGACTACAAAAAGACACAAAATGACCACAAAGACACGCAAAACGACTACAAAAATACACAAAATGACCACAAAGCGACACTAAACGACTACAAAAAGACACAAAATGACCACAAAGACACGCAAAACGACTACAAAAAGACACAAAATGACCACAAAGCGACACTAAACGACTACAAAAAGACACAAAATGACCACAAAGAGACACTAAACAACTACAAAGTGACACAAAATGACCACAAAGAGACACTAAACAACTACAAAGTGACACAAAATGACCACGGAGACACAAAACTGGAGAGAAATGTGTAACAACCACAAAGGGACACTATTTTCTCCCAGATTACTTTCACAGTTTTAAACCGTTTTAAATTGTTAAACAAAACAAAAACACAACAAAACTACTTGGTGAGGTTTCGTAAAAAAACACATCCTGGTTTGGCTTAAACTGACTCCGTTTGTTACGTTATTAAGCTACGGACGTTTTATATAAATATAACTGCTGGAAGTTTCTACTTCCTGTGTCTCCCTGATTGGCTGTGAAATGGGCTTCCACAAAGGTTTATAAAAGTTTCCCGCTCTCCTCCCCTCCTCTCCCTCCGTCCGTCCTCCTCATGTATTTCTATCTCATCTCTAAATGAAGGAGAGAAAAAAGGAAAATGGCCATAATTAAACAGCATTTATGTCTCCGCTCT
Source organism: Hozukius guyotensis (assembly GCA_916700995.1). Taxonomy (NCBI): domain Eukaryota; kingdom Metazoa; phylum Chordata; class Actinopteri; order Perciformes; family Sebastidae; genus Hozukius; species Hozukius guyotensis. The sequence goes on along the minus strand of CAKALU010060148.1, from coordinate 30,540 downwards.
CCACAGTCTCAAATGCTAATTGGTGACACTGCAGTTCAGCTTTGTCCAATTACTCCCAGCTCTCGCTCGCTTGATTAGCAATCAGTTTCTCTCTCTCTGTCTCTCTCTCTCTTTCCCAAAACAGAAGAGACGCTATACTCAGCACTAAGTGGCTCCCCGAGCTCGCCCACTTCATTTCCCTATCAACGTCCACTTCCACCGGGAGCCTCTGTGGACAATTGTTCTAATATCTTTTATTTGGCTTCACTTTTTTTTTCTTCAGGTTTTGGAGTTGATTTATTTGTTAAAACATAAATAAAAAGCACAGCGAGACACAGAGGAGCAGGACAGATGTGGAGTCAAGTCTAACTTCCACAGCTCCGATATGAAGGTTTGAACCCTTCTTCTCTTCAGGAGCAGCGTTATGTACTTTAGAGTGCATTTAAGGACTCACAATAGTTGTGATTATGCACAACTATGGCATTACATAACCTTTATATAGCCCAGAGTCACCTGTTTGTTCCAGCAGGGTTTACACTGTGTAGAGCTAATGCACTAATTCTAGTCCAACAGCTACCGTGTGCCAATCTCGTACGTTTGGCGCCACGACTTGCACTGATTTGCACTTCTTTTTAGGCATGATATGATCGTTTGTCGTCTTCTTTTTCTTCTTCTGTTATACATCCAGTAGATGCCGGTAGAGTAGCTGCTTTGTGTGGTACGGTGGAAAACGTAGTTCAGAGTGACCGTAGTGTAATCGCAAATTAATCGCACATTTTTTATTTGTTCAAAATGAACCTTAAAGGGAGATTTGTCAAGTATTTAATACTCTTATCAACATGGGAGTGGACAAATATGCCGCTTTATGCAAATGTATGTATACATTTATTATTGGAAATCAATGAACAACACAAAACAATGACAGATATTGTCCAGAAACCCTCACAGGTACTGCATTTAGCATAAAACAATATGCTCCAATCATAACATGGCAAACTGCAGCCCAGCAGGCAACAACAGCTGTCAGTGTGTCAGTGTGCTGACTTGACTATGACTTGCCCCAAACTGCATGTGATTATCATAAAGTGGGCATGTCTGTAAAGGGGAGACTTGTGGGTACCCATAGAACCCATTTACATTCACATATCTGGAGGTCAGAGGTCAAGGAACCCTTTTAAGATGGTCATGACAGTTTTTTCCTCGCCAGAATTTAGCGTAACGTTGTAGTGTTATTTAACCTCCTTCATGACAAGCTAGTATGACATGGTTGGTACCAATGGATTCATTAGGTTTTGTAGTTTCATATGACACCAGTATCTTCACTCTATCTTTAAAACTGAGCCCGCTACAACCTCCGAAAGATCGATTGCGTTAATGTATGAAAGAAATTAGTAGCGTTAAAACAATTCAGGATTATACGATAATAGAAATTCACACCACAATCAACTTATTGCGTTTTCATTGCGGTCTGCGATAAAATCCTGTATCGTCTCCTCAGTTGTTTTTATGTTGTCCGTTTGTAAAGCACTTTGTCTGGTTGTGATAAGTGCAATATAAATCGACTTTATTATTATTATAAATTATTCAATTTTCAGAATACTTCCACTTGCTTGTGCTCATCTTCACCAGATGTGCCAGGAATATTCCCCAGAACAATTAAAGCAGAGACAAATAGAGTCAGTAACTCCATCCTCCAACCGTTACCTCCTAGAAACCCTCCGCTGGCCGGGATTCAAATCCAATCAGGCCCAACATCCCCCCGTTCAGTCCGCATTACCTCAGCTCTCCATTAATGGGCCACAGGGCCAGAGCTTAGCCATCTAACCAATGGAGCGCGTTGGCTAATTGTTGCTATTACCAAGTTATTAGGGAGGAGGATGAAGAGCGGAGGAGGAGGGGGAGGGGGGGAGGCTGCTGGGAGTGTCCTGTGGGTCTGTTAACACTCCACTGAGCCTGTTGATAGGTTCAGCTTTAAGACTGTTGAGCCACAGGTAATAGCAATCGAACTGATTAAACATCCAGGGACTGGGCTCCGTGTGAGTGTTCATGATTGTGTTCCTGCTCTTTTAAGTGCTGCGGTGGGTTCGGTTTAAACAAGCAACAACAAAAGAGCACACACATGCAGGAGAACACAATGAAACATGTGAACCCCGGCGGGCGGAAAGAGAGAGAGAGAGAGAGAGAGAGAGAAATCAATAAGCTATTCGTTGAACATGAGCTACAGATCGGAAACAGCTTTCCATCTGCACGAGCAGCAAATCAACTCCCAGTGTGGAGAAACGCAGGAGGCCTCGTTTTTTTCGTTCAACATTCATCACCCCGAGGATTCGTCTTCTTCTAACTGCTTTTTTTTTTAACATTTCTATCTTCGCGTTTTTCACTTCAGCAAATGAGGAAGTGAATTAAGTGAGCTGAAGTTCATCTGTGTACCAGATGGCTACTTTACATATCTAAACATCCTAATAAACTCCCTGCTACCCCGCCCTACAGGGCAGAAGAAATGAACTAGTTTCTGTCGGGAAGCCCTGAATCTGTTTCCCATCGTCAGTCAAAGCGTACAACATCTTTCCCCTGTAGCATGATCGTCCACAGACCAACACATGGCGAACTTATGCCGGGTCCACGCTACACGAGAATCCAGCCGAATAGATCGGCTTAACACGGCAAAAGGGTCAAGTGTTACTCAAAGTCTGTAGAAATGATTGTAAGTCCTGAGCTCATTTTCTTTGACAGTGTGAACATCTGTGACATTTTCATATCCCAGGTGATGATGATGATGATGATGATGATGATGATGATGATGATGATGAGGGACACCACTAAAGGCACTAAAATGTCAGTTTTACCGGTAAAATGTGAGACTCCATTGACGGTGTAATCTCCACTGGAGAAAGCTGGGACATGTCCTCCCTCACTTTTTTATTGATTCAGATTGATTCTCTTTCTTAAATGTCTCTCTGAATATTGTTCTTTCTGTCCAGCCACCAGATGAGAAGAAGAGTTCATAAAACATGTTGACATGATCACCAGAGTGACGTTCAGTTACTACTCAAAGCAATAAGCTCAAGAAGAAGCAGCGAGTGGTGCGACGACGTATTTACTTACAGCCTGATCTAACTCATTGGTGGAGCTAGTTGAGAGTGCATGCAGGTTGAAAAAAGTAGCCTACTTTATTTTTTTGGTATAAGAAATAATTTAATATGCATTTGTATTTAGAGTTAATATTCTCCTAAATAACCTTTGTGTCCCACTCCTCCAATCCCCTCCAAACTTGCCCCAAAAAAGGTTCAGGGAGGCCTTTGCATAGTTTGTTATTGTTGTTTTTATCATTTCATTTCATCATTTTTTTTATGTTAAATATATACTTAATACTTAGTAGGGCTGTCAAAGTTAACGCAATCGATCTTTCGGAGGTTGTAGCGGCTCAGTTTTAAAGCCAAAGTGAAGATACTGGCATCATATGAGACTAAAAACCTAATCAGGAAGGAATTTTGTCGAGGAAAAACGGTCATAGCCATTTTCAAAGGGGTCCCTTGACCTCTGACCTCCAGATATGTGAATGTAAATGGGTTCTCTGGGTACCCACGAGTCTCCCCTTTACAGACATGCCCACTTTATGATAATCACATGCAGTTTGGGGCAAGTCATAGTCAAGTCAGCACACTGACACACTGACAGCTGTTGTTGCCTGTTGGGCTGCAGTTTGCCATGTTATGATTGGAGCATATTGTTTTATGCTAAATGCAGTACCTGTGAGGGTTTCTGGACAATATCTGTCATTGTTTTGTGTTGTTAATTGATTTTCAATAATAAATATATACATACATTTACATAAAGCAGCATATTTGTCCACTCCCATGTTGATAAGAGTATTAAATACTTGATAAATCTCCCTTTAAGGTACATTTTGAACAGATAAAAACAGTGTGATTAATTTGCGATGGTCCCTCGTGGTCATACAGGGTTGAATCATCTCTGTAAAGTCTTCATATTTACCTTGTTGGGGTGTTTTCAAGCCTATTAAATGCAAACTTTTCACATCATCTTGGAAGTAGTCATTAGTTGGAGTGTAGAAACCGAATGGTGTTGATGATCTTGTCCTCCTCTTCATCAGCGGAGGGGGGGTTTTCCTGGTCGTGGGGAGTCAGAGAGCAGCTGAGAGGTCGTCTGTGGACAGAAGAGGTCGTGACTGCAGCCTCTTCAGCAGACCGAGCTCTGAAAATGTCACGCTCATTACGGCGCTAATACCCTTTACAACGCTGTCATCTTCACACAGAGAGATGAAGAGGAGGATTGTTTCAGGGCTGCCGTCCTCAGCAGTTTCTCAGGGACTTCCTGTTGTTAAGTCTTTTGGCTGTCAGAAGTTCTGCTTGAGAGAGGATCTTTGTGTTTGGCCAGATAACTTTGCCCTCCAGACATCGGACTTCCAGGCTGCGTATGTGTGTGTGTGTGTGTCTGAGATTTTGTTCTTTGTTAGAGAGCGTCGTGTCGCTCGTTGACCTCTCGCTGCCCTTTGCTGTCCTACAATCCGCAGCTGCCTGTGGTCACCGCGGTTTTTATTATCTCGCCACAAATCTTCTGAGAATCTCTCTCTCTCTACTTTGTCGTCTTTTTTTTCTTCTCCGGAAACTGGAGCTGGAGGACAGTAAACCAGTGTGAAGACGCTGCTCTATGGTTGTATTGTGGTTCTGTTTTTTTTGTCTTTTAGCACTTGAAGGTGTTTTTAAGAACTACAAAGAGTATGAAATACATGTTATTTAAATTATTATATTATCTGGACCCTGACTTATGTGGAGAAATTGCCCAATAATTGCATCATGGTTTAGAGACGTACAGAAACATATTTTCAAAGGGACAACTACAAAGAACAATATATGCATGAAGACATGTTATTAACATTCATGTGTTTTCTAGCATTTATTTTTAATTAGTATTGATTTGTTTTGTTCTGTTTATGTCTCGTCAACAGCAGCTTCCTCTGTTAGCTGTAGTGTCTTATTATTGGACGACGACGGCTTGTATAATTACGCCTGTAACATTTTATTAAATCTAAAGTTTCCACCCGAATGAAATCTAAAGCAGTGACTCCTAAACTTTTTCACTTTTTGCCGCATTAAAAGGTTGAATGTTGATCGACTTACCAAGAAAAGCCAGAGGTCATGTGGTTCAGGCTGGTCTGATATACCGTTCGTAGCTGTACCTACGAAAAGTAACGCACTGTAATTCGTATATATCCCATAAAATCGTGAACCAGACAGTATATAGAGGGACACCGTGTAGGGAGGAGGTCGGGGTGGCTGGATGGGTCAATAAGCACCAGACTTTAACCAGGAGACCGGCGTTCATGTCCCGTGTGAAACCAGAAGTCAACGTTGATTTATTTGTCACGTAACTTCCGTACTTAGGTAACGCCACTTCTGGAGTTATTTTAACTGCTGCAACCATAAATTGATTAATTGATTAGTTGTCAACTATTAAATGAATCGGCAACTTATTAGATCATCGATTAATCGCTTTGAGTCATTTTTTTAAGACAAAAAGTCTAAATTCTCTGATTCCAGCATCTTAAATGTGAATATTTTCTGGTTTCTTTACTCCTCTATGACAGTAAACTGAATATGAGTCGTGGACAAAATGAGACATTTGAAGACGTCATCTTGGGCTTCGGGAAACACTGATTGACATTTTTCACCATTTTCTGATATTTTATAGAGCAAACAACTTAATCAAGAAGCAACAGATTAATCAACAATGAAAATAATAGTTAGTTCAGCCCTAATCTTTAACCCAAACGTTGACTTATTTGTCACGTAACTTACATACTCAAGTTACGCCACTTGCGTAGTTATTTTAACCTAAACCACCATCTTTTCCATCTTTTAAACCTAACTAAGTAGTTTCCTGTGAAGACGGAAGTTATTTTTTTTTATTATTTAAGTTAAAGGGACTATTTGTAACTTTCAGAATTGCTTGTTAACAGCGACACCTGTGGCCGTGAAATCAACGAAAGTCAGCATCGGGCTCGTGCTTGCTCGCTCTAAATATACCTGAACGAGCATCGCTCAACACAGTGAGGAGACACACGTCAGCTAAAACCACAATATCACTCTATATTTCAGCTGCTTGGCAGTAATGTTAGCTGACCAGACGAAGGTCTCTCCATGAATCAATGCTGATCCTAGTGTTGGCTTTTCCTGCTTCAGCCCCCCGACCGCGGCCGGAGGGAACAGGGGAGACACCGGAGTTTTGGTCGGAGACGATAACGTTTCTCTCTGCACAGCTCCGTCACTTCACAAGACACGGGAAACCTCTGTTGGTCTGGAGGAGCTGCAGCAGTTATTTCTGCACAAACGTCCACTGTACATTCACTAGATATTCTCAGAGCTAAACTAACTCTTCTGCAGTGTGTAGTGAGCGCACGTTCACGTCTAGAGGTGGAGCGTGTACGCGAGAACGCGCGCGCTTCTGAGTGAAGGCAGGCAGGCAGAGGAGGAGAGTACAGCGGCCACACGCGAGCGCGCATATGCGAGCGCGCATGTGTCCCGACCCGGTACATTTATACGCTTACAAAGTTACAAATAGTCCCTTTAAGTTATTATTTTGAAAAGACTGTATATATGTAACAAGTGGAAATTGTCACGTGCTGCTGAACTTTTCGTAACATATCATACGAGGATACGTTGCTTTGTTGCACCATCTCATTCTGCTTGACATGTATATTTTTTTGCATACTTTTGTTCATGCAGCACGAAGGAATGATTGATTTTTGATTGATTGATTGATTGATAAACCTTGTGTCCGTCTCCTCTCTGCAGCTGTTTCCTGTCTCTGCTGCTGGTCGCTGCCGTGGTTTGGAAAGTCAAACAGACCTGTTGGGCGTCACGACGTAGAGAGGTAGGACATGATCACCTCACGTATGGTTGTGTGTGTGTGTGTACTGTATGTATAATACAGTAATAATGTGTGTTTACAGCACATGTGGCGTGGTGTCACGCTGTGTGTCTGCTACACATGAGCTGTTAAATGCAGCTGCCACATCGAAGATGAGAGTACATATACACTGACACCCCCCCAAACAGTTGTGAAGGGTGGGTTAATGTCACCAGTCCTAAAAGAAAAAAAAAAATCTCTCCCCTTAATGAGCGTCGCCGTGACGATAAACAAGGCCATCCCCCTTAATTAGTGCTCCTCATGAACCAATTAACTGAGACGAAGTGATGCTAAACGAAGTGGAATGGAGTGATATATCACTTAAAGCGTCAACAGATGCCACATCATTTCATATTCACTCCTGACCCCCCCCCCACATCAGCTCACCACCAGCCCCACACTTTGACTCGTTCTGGATCTATTCTCGGTAATAACGCCACAGTCGCTTCCTCACTTTTATCCATTTTTTTCCTCTTGTGTCGGAGTCATCAGGGAGGAATCAGTGTTGCTTATGAGCAGCAAAGATAATAGTCTGTTTTTATTGGTGTAATCCACACTCACTCCGCGGGGAACTATTGTGCTTAAATACACTTGTTGGTTTCTGGTCCCCCTCCTGCCACGGCTGCCGTTCTGCCATTATGCAGAAAGCGCTGCTGCTTTCATGTGCAAATTAACTTTCAGTATGTAAATGTTGGCAACGTGTTATGTTACTTTTATGGTCTTTCAAAAAAAAAAAAAATCGGCTTCAATTAAGAGGATTCATAATCTTTGTTGTTGTTGTTGTCTTTACAGCCTGGTAAGAAAGCTCAAATCAAGGAAACAGTGCACGGGAGTATAGTTATAGTCACGTATAGTCATAGTACGTTTGTGTTCACGCTGCAAATTGTTGAAATAACTTGTAAGTCAGAATTATTTATTACTTACTAGTTTCTCCAAATCCCACGCAAAAGAGCATCTGTATCCTTTTGTTCATGCTGATCGGCCATTAACGCCTCTTCAGGCTCCATCTCTGTAGCGCATTGTGACGACTCAGGCTGTGTCGCTGTGTTTCCATAGCGCAGCAATGACATCAGTCGATGCACAGCCCCCTCACAGCTTATCTAACAGTTAGACACTACATAAAACTGGTTTAGTCTTAGCAGTGGAAAATGTGCAGTAATTGTCCATGGCGAAGCAAAAGTACCGGAACAAAATGTTGTTTTTGAAAGGCTAAATGCCAGCAAATATGGATCGAAGCAGATTATTTCAATAGATAAAAACTTTTTTAATGTTTTTTTAAATGGTTATATCGATCTTTTTTCAATACATTTTGACTTTTGGACTGAAGACTGAGAGAAGGTGGACTATTGCACACAATGTTTCTGTAATTTATTTACAATAATAATTCAAATGTCAACGTTATGAATGAAAGTGTCGGACTATTCGATAAAGCCCTAATTAGATATGCGTATAGCACACACACACAGGACACAACTTTTATAGTTAGACAAAAACGTGGGATTATTTTCACTTTCATTTCTGATGTTTTACACTTATGATGTGATGAATACTGTGGGCCTACGTACCTTAGTGTGATTATGAGTGATTATGAGTGCATGTGAGTGAATATTAGCGTACAAATTAGTTCCCATTTATACGGCCATTATGCAAATGTGTCAATTCGGCTGCCGGAGGAGAGACTGTGGAGAGCACCAACGTTAATCGGCGCTACTTCTGCTAACTAAAGCTCCCAGCGGCTGGAAGTTGGCTGGAAACCGGCTGGCAGCCAGCTGGGAGGGGAAACTCTAGGTGGCTGTATTTGTAAGGGGAGTAAATGTTGGACTTCTTGGACTCGTCAGGTGGACAGAAATACGACTGCAAATTAATGACAGTGTTTCTTTGTGGCAGCTTGACTGACGATACCGGCGACTCACAGTTTAAAACAAAACAATAAACTGCAATAATGAGGCTGATTTAAAGCTCACATATGTGAGAAATAAACAGATTATTGTGTGTGCATATGAACATGTTTTATTCAGTTGTTTGTATTTGTGCACGTAGGCGTGCATGTTATGTTTCCATGTTTCCAGTGCAGTGATAGATACCTGTGTTTATCCACCCGTGACCCGACCAGCTCAGTGTTTGTTTAGCGTTGTTTCCCCGGTGTGAGGAGCAGTGCACCGGCTCCTGGCAGGCCGGCCAACACTCGCCTACATTATTTATGAGAGCCGGTCTCATATCACAGCAGTGAACCGCAATGCTGCATTTACTGCACTGTTGGCTTATTTACCCAGAATCCCTGCTATTCCTCTCCGTCTTTCACTCACTCTCCGTCTCTCTCTCTCTCCGTCTTCCTGAGGGCTGTTTTCTTTCTTTTATACCATCTCTCCCTTTAGATAACAGAGGATCTAATAAATGGAAACCTCTGCCTTCCAGGGAGAAATCATCACTGTAGGAACTCTGGCGATTAAACTTTTACTTTCTTCCCCATCATCATCTGCACTTAATGTTACGTTTTTTTTTTCATCACATAATTAATTCATCTAGAATGGCATAAAGGAAGCAAATGAAATGCCCTCAAAGTGTGATCTCTCACTTTAGGGCAGCTCAAGCAGCGGCTGACTGAAGAAAAAAAAAAAGCATTTCACAGATTTCACTGAGTAATGGTACTCAGCCAAGCTTAGAGGGAGAGCATGACATTTCAAAAAAATTTACTTATTTCATTTTCTTCACCACTCAGTTGTTACATTACGGGGAAACTCTTTCTGGGTTTGTCCTTTTAGCTGCTCTAAAAATGTCATCACTGAAACCAACCGCCGTAAGCAAGCGAGCCTCGATGCAAACTATGTTAATGAGCCGAGTGTCAGCCGAGGAGCCCTTTCACTGGAACAGGAACACTTCCTGTTGCAGGCAGACACATGTACAAACCTTTAAAGGAGTGCTTCACTCCCAAAATTACTCTCTGTATATCCAGCCAGGTTGTATTAAATGGTGAATAAATGACACGGTAATTCACAAATTATTTTGCGTGCGATAAGAACTCCGTTCTAATATGCTCCGCTCAGAGCTAGTGACGTGGAATAAAAAGAGAGAGAGACTGCTGATGGTGAAGGGAGGGGGAGGTGGACGGGTCCAACAAACACAGGACTTTAAACCAGGAGGCCGCTGTTATTTTGAAGTTACGTTATGCCGGGTACACACTACACTAGAATCAAGCTGATGTTGGGCCTGATTCCTCCTGACGATCGTCAGCAAAGCCCTGATTGTTTGATGGTTCTAAAGATGATCTTTCCAGATGTTCCTGTGGTGTGAGGTATCTTAAGATGTTTTTTTACATCCCCCGATCGGCTCTGAAGTCCATCCTAGCCGCTCCGATCTATATTTATTCCCATATTTCTGATGGGATCTCCTGTTCTGTGTGGGGAACCCCGAGGACGGCCGATGACGCAGTCACGTGGGAAAGAACAATAGCCAATAGAGAACCAAGCTGACTGAAGAAGGAAGGACAACAACCGCCGTCATGGCGGCCGCAGCTAATGCATGAGCTAATGCTAAACGTGAAGCATAAAGTAGTAGTGAAATGGAGCTCAGAGATGGAGGACCACCTTGTTGATTAGTGTTTATGCAACATGTCTCCATGACTTCACGACTACGTCCGTTATCGTAGTTTTGTTGCGTGGTGTAATAATGACATGCAAAAGAGGTGTACAAATGACACCCAAAAAGGCTAAAACGTGTTATCATGACACACGGAATGTCCTGTACGTCTTCTTATGAGATCAGATCGGTATATTAATAACTCACCCCGTGATACCTTGAATTCATTGTTTTTCTCTCATGCCTCCACGGTGACCGAAGAACCTAAAAAACTTAGAAAAGTCTTGATGAATTAAAGTAAATGGGGTCCACGTTTAACAACAGCAAAACTATATCAAAACATGCGTTTACAAACTCTCACACAACCGGTGCAGTATAATCCAAGTCTCATTTATCCAGTCGGATGCTCACTACTTCACAAACACATGCATCTCCACTAAAACCTTATAGTTTTATGATGGGAGATCTACAGTGAGATAAAGAGTCTTTTATTTTCTAGCTTCATGGCTGGTTCCAGTCAGCTCCGCAGCCTCACTTATCCTGCACCGCCGAGCGAGAAATTAACAATGCTAATCAATGGAGCCGAATGCTGTGTTTTTATCATCTCCTTGTGTTGATGTATTTAGTGCCGGCCTGATTATTATGGAGATAAACTGCAGTTGTCAGGTGCCTCGGGGGCTCCGGAGAGAGAGATGGTCAATACAGCCAGATTTATCTAGTATATAGATATTGTTATTGTAATACACAGGAGCTGTTATTACTGATCAGATGGTGTGTTTTCAAATAGGGAGCTTTATTTCTGTTCAGAGCTGCACAATGAATTTTATTCTTATATTTTATTATGAAAAGATTTAACTTTGATTCTTGATTCAGAACTGAACTCCCTTTTTATTTAGAAAGTGTTTCAGTAATTAGACTACAACAGTCTACATTATAAAAAGCTGCATGTTTTCAATATCAGTATCTGTGTGACCCACCTCAGTACATAATCATTACACAAATAACACAGAAATCCGTCTGCAGTGCATTACAAGTGTGCTGTAAGCTACAAAAATACGGTTTTGCTGTCATTTACTGTCGCTCTGGTTTCTCTGCTGATCACTGTTTGTCACTGAGGATGGAGGCAGATCTTTGGACACCGTCTGTGCGCGGAGAGACGGCGCTCAGCATCTCGCTAGCTTGTTGCTACCAACACCAGCTGCTCTGATTCAACAACATTGAGCTGAAATTTGACCGTGGTGTTGTTCTTTCGGGAGATGCAACGTCTTAACGTTAAACCAAGTAAGAGTAGAAGAGCTATGAGGAAGGAAAAATAACTAACTAACCAACTAATTCATGCAGTGCAAAATGCCATAGGCATGCAGGAAGTGCCTGAGTATCGTAGCGACTGGGACGGCCCACATTTCCCATCATGCCTGCCTAGTCCTAGTCCGAGTGCTGGACTGAGTAGTTTCAGTTTGATGATTTAGTTCCAAAATGCAAATGTTCCTTTAGTTAGTGTTTGTAATGTAATGTGTCTGTTCAGAACATGGCGGCTTATGTTGGTAATAATGATTTTTGTGCTGGTTTCTAGTTTTAACCATGAGTTACATTTCTTGAGTACAGCTGGATTTTTCTTCCAACGCATGAAGGTGTGCGAGGTCGAAGAAAAGAAAGAAAATTGCCAATCCTGCTTGTGATTTCGATGTGCGATGATTTCCGATTTAGAATCGGGATTGTGACACCCCTATTATTTTTACACACGACAATAAAAGAGGTGACTGAAGATGAATCTTCAGTTGTTTTCTGAGGTTGTTTTTATGGGAATGTGGATCTTTCAGATCAATTCGAGGAGTGCCTCAGTGGTTTGCATGTTCCACATTTCATCATAAGTGTGTCATGCAGTGTGGGACTCGCCCTGCCTTGGTCTTGGTCTGGACTTGGTCTCAACACCTCAAAGTCTTGGTCTTGTCTCGTTCTCGATACACTCTGGTCATGACTTGGTCTCGGTTTAGGTGGTCTTGTCTCATATTTGAATTTTAAAAACTTTGGCATATAGGATGTAAACCAGGGTTTTTCCGGGATCATCCACGTAGATACGTAGATATGGTTTTCCAACTCAGCTGCACATAAATTATTAAAGATCTGTACAATGTGACAATAGACGGGACTGCAGCTGCTTCAAAGGCTAAAAACGTAACATCACACTGGCGGGTGGTCTGCTTCACAGATTTGGGTTAGTGGGGGCGTTCTGTCAGGTTGTAATATGAGGAAATAGAGCAACTCTTTCTAGTTTTTCCTGCAGCGTGAAGCATCGTCTGCTGGCTCCCCTCTGCTCTCCAGAGAGCTGCTCTAGTGGGGAACCGCAGCAGAAGGTGAAAATGGGATCTCTTCACTGTTAATTATGGATCACAACCAGCCACAAGACTACAGAGAAAACTTGGTATTAATAGAAGCACGGCTTTATGTTAATTGCTTTTTTCTCATACGTCTTTTTATAACCAACAATCATTTTTTTTGGATATGAGATCAAACAATCAAAAGCTACTTTGAAATTCTAATGCCGATGCGCAGAGACGAGCTGCGCACCATGTTCTCCGTAATAGGGTTGCCCCTCTGAAGACTGTGTTTGTGTGTTGTTGGGGTTGCATTTTGAAATCCACCACAGCTAATATCGCCTCTCGGCCAGATAAATAAGTCAGAAGACATGTGAAAAGCTAGAAAGACAGCCAGCCAGAAGGACCAGATTGAGGTCCTCTCCTCCCCGTTGACTGTTTCAGATACATTTTTCATCACTCTCTTCTCTCCTACCTTCATCAACATCAACATCAAATAACTAATTAAAACTTAAAACAAAACTTTTTATGGCATTGTCAGCAAAACAGAGCTCAGTTTTATTAATCTGAATATGTGTATAGTAGAGCCACAGTAGTCTGTCAGACTGATGTAAACCAAAAGAGTTAAACACATTTAATGTCACAATATTCTGTATGTGGATGTTATATCCTTGATGTGTGTGCCTTGGCTGTAGTATATGTAGGTATTTAGCTGCTTGCTCTTTGATGTTCTCTCATGCTGTTAAACATTTATTGACATTTGTTATGTTTATAGACCACAGACTGTATATAAGAAGTGGACGTAGTCACCGTGACGTCACCCATTGGTTTGTAGACTGCGGTTTTGAGGCCTCGAGTTTGGCATTTTGGCCGTCACCATCTTGGTTGTTGGCCGTCTCCATCTATGTTTTTTGCCGTCGCCATCTTTGTTTTAGGCCATCACCATCTTGGTTTTTGGCCGTCACCATCTTTGTTTTTGGCTGTCTCCATCTTGGTTGTTGGCCGTCTCCATCTTTGTTTTTGGCCGTCACCATCTTGGTTATTGGCCTTCGCCATCTCGGTTTTTGGTCGTTGCCTTCTTGGTTTTTGGCCGTCGCCATCTTGGTTTTTGGCGGTCACCATCTTGGTTGTTGGCCGTCACCATCTTGGTTGTTGGCCATCACCATCTTGGTTGTTGGCCGTCGCCATCTTGGTTTTTGGCCGTCTCCATCTTTGTTTTTGGTCATCTCCATCTTGGTTGTTGGCCTTCGCCATCTTGGTTTTTGGTCGTCGCCTTCTTGGTTTTTGGCTGTCGCCATCTTGGTTTTTGGCCATCTCCATCTTGGTTTTTGGTCGTCGCCATCTTGGTTTTTGGCCGTCGCCATCTTTGTTTTTCGCCGTCTCCATCTTTGTTTTTGGTCATCGCCATCTTGGTTTTTGGTCGTCGCCATCTTGGTTTTTGACTCTAAATGGGACCATAATTTACTAAATGAACATCATGCTTTATTGAAGAATACTTGAAACTAGCGATTGAGACCATAAACTCATGTTTACAATGTTTACTGAGGTAATAAATCAAGTGAGAAGTAGGCTCATTTTCTCATAGACTTCTATACAATCAGACTTCTTTTTGCAAACAGAGGAGTCGCCCCCTGCTGGCTGTTAGAAAGAATGCAGGTTAAAGGCACTTCAGCATTGGCTTCACTTCTCAGACCCGGAGGTTGCCGCCTGTTATACACGCTGCAGTAAAAAAAGACCTGCAGTTTAAAATACAATCAATTCAACAACAAAATATATTATAAACGTGTCAATTCAGCTCAAATTAATATCGTCCAAAAAACGACTATAGGGGCCACATTAATATCCAGTTTAACACAAGTCAAACCTTTGTTATAGAGCACATTTAAAAGTCTTTTTACAGAGACGTTAAAAATACAAATAAATACAAGAAAACGATAAAGACAGAAAGAGACAAGCATATAAAACTACAACAGGGATATAGCACTGAGAACCACTCAATTGTAAAGACCATATACGACCAATATTTGAAAATTATTCATTTGAATCTATGAGCAACACTTTATAAATAAGCCAATGTTTTTCTCATTCACTATCTCACAGATGATTAACACTAAAACTTATCGTCCATCTGTTGCTCTATAAAACTTTGTTTGTTTACTCAGCTTGCTGGAGCATTTTTCAAGTTCACATCCCAGACAGATGTTGCCACAGTTCCTCGTCAATAAGTTGTCCTAAAGACTTTTGCAGCCTCCTGAAGACTCAGACAGACCTCACTCTGAGCAGATTACACTGATGTGTAGCTGTTAGCGCCTCCTGACCTCTGCTGTCTTCACCGCTATCACAGCAGCTCCTCCTCTCACATTCATTTTCTTAAATTAGATGTTTGCGCTCCTCTTGCATGAGGCAATTAACATATTGTGTCATTTCTCCCCTACTCTCATTACGGAATTACACTCCGAGATACTCCGCTCTGAATTAAAGGAGGGGTGAGAATTCGCAGCATAATGAAGAGAGCTTGATTAAAATTTAAGTTTTAAGGCTGTTTTGATTGTTTAGGACTTGTCAGCGCTGCGCTGCATCCAATAAGCTGGCCTGTGGAACTAATTATGCTGCTGTAAATGGTTTCCCGAGGTCTCTTAGAGTCTAATTTCAACTGCTAGATGATGAGTAAAGGTGCTTAAGTTAATTTTAATGAACGATTGTTTCAAAATTATGGAGTTATTGAACCAAAAGCCATTTATTAAGACAGTAAGTAGGCAATATTGGACAAAGATACACAAAGCAAACTAAATAAATAAGCTCCCAATGTGATTACACTGCTTCAGTAGCTTTTTATTTTATTTTCTGTAACTGATACCCTGTCTGTCTTCTCTATAGTCACATTAACAAGCTGGCCAACTGTGCAAACATACAGTATATAGCTACACAATATAGTTTATACCAGGAGTAATAACAAGTTTTTACATAAAGTCAAAGGTCTGGGCAAATGGAGCAAATCACCAAGATGCCGACGGCAAAAACCAAGATTCCGACGGCCAAAAACCAAGATGGCGACAGCCCAAAATCAAGATGACGACGGCCCAAAACCAAGATGGCAACCAAGATGCCGACGGCTCAAAACAAAGATGGCAACTAAGATGTCGACGGCTTAAAACCAAGATGGCGAAGGACAAAAACCAAGATGCCAAAAGCCAAAAACCAAGATGGTGACAGCCAATAACCAAGATGGTGATGGCCCAAAACCAAGATGGCAACCAAGATGGCAACTAAGATTGCAAACAATGGCCAACGGCCCGAAACCAAGATGGTGATCGCCCAAAACCAACATGGGGACGGCCCAAAACCAAGATGCCGACGGCTTAAAACCAAAAAGGCCACCAAGTTGGCGACGGCACATACAAGATGGCGACGTTTCAAAACCAAGATGGCGATTGCCTAAAACCAAAATGGCGACGGCTCAAAACCAAGAAGGCTACTGCCAAAAACCAATTACCAGTTAATTTTATTGAAAGACTGTGTCAAAGTTATGGAGTTATTGAACCAAAAGCCATTTATTAAGACAGTAAGTAGGCAATATTGAACAAAGACATACAAAGCAAACTAAATAAATAAGCTTACGATGTGATTACACTGCTTCAGTAGCTTTTTATTTTATTTTCTGTAACTGTTACTGTACTGTTTGCCCGGCGTTCTCCAGAGGTGATGTTCTGCTCTGATTGCTCAGTCCTTGGCTACCACACACTCCAATCTGCAGTTGGACAGATTAGCATGTCTGAACCAGTGGATGCCAAAACACTTGTGTCCGTGTGTGTTTATGTGTGTTGCTGTACAGTACTCGTGTGTCTGTTATGTAGCTGGCATTAATCGAGGTGACGGATTAGTAGGAGAGGTTTAATGTGGCCAAGCATGGCTGGGTGTCTGTGGATGGCCGCTGTGTAAACAAATCAAAGGGATGAGACAGGAACACACACATGCACACACACACACAGAATCAAGCCACCACACTGCTGCTGCTTTAACCTCTGACCACATAGACAAGTCTTCTCTACAGTCACATTAACAAGCTGGCCAACTGTGCAAAGTTACAGTATTTAGCTGCACCATATACTGTAGTATATACCAGGGGTAGTCACAAGTTTTTACATAAAGTCAGAGGTCTGGGCCAATGAAGCAAATCACCTCAATAAAAATAAATAAAAAAGAGTTAACTGGAGACCATCCTGCGATGAGATCACACCAGCCGCGACGCCAAATTGCAAAGTTGGAGCCCACTTCCTACCCTCCTACTTCTGATGCCCTTGCTCGGACCACACCCAAACTCAACCTTCATTTTGATCTCAACTACACACCCTGTGAATTTTTGTGACAATAAAGCAGGGGATGCTTTAGGGCGTGGCTACCTTGTGATTGACAGGTCGCTACCAAGGCGTTGTCAAAAAAAAACAACAAGATTGTGACGTCCACAACCAAAAAGGCAACTGACCAAAACCAAGATGGCAATGGCCAAAAACCAAGATGGCGATGGCCAGAAGCCAAGATGGCAATGGCCAAAAACCAAGATGGCGACGGCCAGAAGCCAAGATGGCGATGGCCAAAAACCAAGAATGCCTAAAACTAAGATGGCGATGGCCGAAAACCAAGATGGAAACGGCCAAAAACCAAGATGGAGACGGCCAAAAACCAAGAAGGCCTAAAACCAAGATGGCGATGGCCGAAAACCAAGATGGCAATGGCCAAAAACCAAGATGGAGACGGCCAGAAACCAAGAAGGCCTAAAACCAAGATGGCGACGGACGAAAACCAAGATGGCAATGGCCAAAAACCAAGATGGAGACGGCCAGAAACCAAGATGGAGACGGACAGAAACCAAGAAGGCCTAAAACCAAGATGGCGACGGCTGAAAACCAAGATGGCGATGGCCAAAAACCAAGATGGCGATGGCCCAAAACCAAGATGGCCTAAAACCAAGATGACGACAGGGCAAAAACAAAGATGGAGACGGGCCAAAAACCAAGATGGCGATGGCCCAAAACCAAGATGGCCCAAAACCAAGATGGCGATGGCCAAAAACCAAGATGGCGACGGGCCAAAAACCAAGATGGCGATGGCCTAAAACCAAGATGGAGACGGCCAGACACCAAGATGGCGAAGTCCAAAAGCCATGATGGCGACAGCCCAATAATATTGCCATTTTTTGTTTCTATGATTATTAATCTTTCTCTTTGGCAACATTCCTGCCGGTGACGTTTCATTTATTTTACTAAAAAGCCAGAGTGTGATACTGTACATCACTTTTGGATGAGCAAAGAGGAAAATAATGTTCATCTAGAAATTATAAAGCAAAACAGTTGTTCCAATGTCTGCAGCAGAAAACATTGTTGTAATTCATAAACAAGGAGCAGTTTCTGGTGTTCATTTTGTTCAGTTTGCTTTAGGCTTGTTGCTGCTCCTCAAAGAAGAACTGCAAAACAAAAACAACTACTACTTTAAAAACTAGTTAAATATATGTGGTATTATAGAAAAAAATACATTATTTTCTTTCCAAAAACTGAGATGAATAACTGTGATGAGTAATTCTGATCAAAGAACAGTTATCATGGGAAATAATCAGGATGATCACACACACACACACACACACACACACACAATAAGGCAGCTGTGTATATTTAGAGAAGCACCGCAAGGTTTGGATTTTGCCTAAAACTTCTTCCTAAACTTGTATGCAGGCTTGTTTTATCTCCATCTCTGTTTAATCACCCATGTTATCAGCTGATTAAATGGCCGTTATCAGTCGTTATCTCCGCCATTGTAAAGTGGCAGATGGGCCGAGCTGCATCTACTACGCCGTAAAAGTGAAAGCAAAACTTAAAAACGACGCGTTCTAACACGTTGTTAAACTGAAGGAAACATTACATTTTGAACACAAACAAAACAGCTGTTTAGTTTATTCAATTGCTCAATTATTTGGATACAGAATACATAGAATAGGAAAAGCAGTGATTTCAGTGCAGGAGAGGAAGGAAGTCTGAAAGGCTTATTCAGAGATCTCCCCTATTTAAACAAATAATAAAAGAAAGAAAGAACACAACACATAAAATATATATATATATATATATATATATATACACAAAACTTACAAGCAATCATAAACAATAGTAAAAGAAAAGAAAGGAAAGAAGAGAAAAACACAAAAACAAACCTAGAGTATGTCAATCCTGTACAACCAACAGAAGCATGTTTTTGCCTCTTTCGATATGAATGAATGTCTGAATATAAAATAAAAAAATATATATATAAATATATATATATATATGAAATGTATCTGGGAGATCTTGCCTGCAATTCATATATTTAAACATAAACAAGCATGTTGGAAAAACATTTACCATATCTATAGTAGGGCTGGGATGATACTCCTATCTCCGGATTCGATACTATCACGATACTCGGGTGTCGATTCAATACGTATTTCTATTCAATATTATGATTTATTGCTTATTAACTTTTTTAACATTAGACCATGGGAAAAAGTTGAATCAATGAAGCAGTATGCAATAAACAGAGGAAACAAGGCCACTTATTAAGGTTTATACAGCAAAACATCGTGTTTTGGCTAAAAATAACTACTTTTGAAAAGTGAAAGTGAACAAACCCCGCTCTTCTGGGGGAAAGTCACTGTCTTTATACAGCACTTCACTTCTTTTGCTCCTGTCAAAATAACTACGGTCACTAGATGTCGCCGTTGTCTCCTTTTATTCCTTCTTTTGGTGTTTTACCATGTGAATAGATGATATAAACTACTAGTAGGTGTAGCAGGCCCCCTCTGATCCACATCTATGAGGCTGATAACCACTGATAATACCCCTTTAATGGGCTGATAACATTCAAACCGGGTACATCAACTGTACTGTGTGTAAATGTGTGTTGCATACAAAGTGTTTCCGACATGTTAATGTATACAGTGACAGTGATGAAAACTCTCAGTGGAGTTTTCAAGTTCTATTTACCCCCTCATTGAGAATAAGAAATTTGAAAACATGAGATGCGGTAAATGTTAATGATGCTTCGCTGCTATCAGCGCGGCCCAGGTGACCGCCGTCACCATCACACATCCAGATTAGCTTGAAGGTGGCGGCGTTCAGAGAGGAATTCAGCAGCGCCACGCTGCCACCAGCCAACTTCAAAAGCAGCGGAGAGAGGGAGGCAGGAGGGGGTCTGGTTGTGAAGAGAGAGGGGGGGGGGGGGAGGTTTTGTGAGGGGACACAGCAAGGACATCTCCCCGGAGCCATATGGTGGTTGAGATAGTTTTTTCCGGTTGTGTTTGTCTGTCTGTTCCGTTTAGGATTTTTACCGAGAAGCGCCGTAGGCCGGCCGTCTGTAATAATATATCTCCCTCCCTCCTCTCCGTTTCCCCTCAACCATCTCTCTCTTTATTTCTCTGTCTCTTTGTTTCTGCTGCTATCCTTGTAATCTGCTCGCCGTTGTCATCGTGACTGATGGCCAATGTTGACTCAAGGTGGGGACGGGTGGTCTCGCTTTTATTAATAACTTCACACCTGAATCTTTGGTTTGTGCACTGTATTCACTGTATACTGAAACTTCAACCTAATCAGGGTCTGAAATTAACTTTTTTTTCACTGTCTGCCACTGTGGCAGGCACGTATTTTTGTTTTGTTATCTGCCACTTTTGAAATCTCTGTGCTAAACGAAGTAATAACATTTTAGATCTGATGTCAATGTTCAATATATTTTCCATAAAAAACATTATATACATGGTAAATTACAGTGTTCGAATTACACCGTAGCTTCTGGGGGAGCCCTATGTTGTACACAGTCCTGTACTGTACTTTGTTATTGTCATCTATAGTGGTTATTTGCATAAAAACACACAATGTTTCTCGCCAAAAAATTAATTTTACAAGATTACATTTGAACATATAATGATAACGTTGTAATTTACCTGCGCCCAAATAGCCCTTTTTCCTGAGCATAGTTTGAACACCTCATTATAATAACTCAATGGCACCTCCTTTAACGTTAGTAGCTCCGTTATTCAGGTCTGTGCTGGCCACATGCTGCTAACCGGTAACGTTACTAACTCTCCTCCTGGTGATTTCAACACAGATTTGTTGCTCCCAGTGTCGCATTATCAGGGAAAAATAGGGTGCTCCCCCTCAGGTTTAGTAGCGCCATGCTTTTTCTCTCCGCCGTGGCTCCGGTCCCAAACAAACTGAAACATTATACAACGTGCGTATGCGTCATTGTGCAGCGTAACTGTTGGAAAGCATCGATACAGAGGAATCGGTAGTCACGGATGCATGAGATGCCAAGAAATCAGAACCGTTACACTGTTCCCATCACTAGCATTTTCTCTGCCTGCCAAAGTGGCGGATGGCCTGACGATTTTATCCGCCACTGCCAACAATTTACTCGCATTTTGCGGGTGGCGGGTGCTAATTTCAGACCCTGAACCTAACATATTGTCATACTTTTAGGCTGGATAATTAACCCATTTGTGCCCAAAGACTATATTTAGTATGATAAGGAAAAAATGCTGCAACATTTGCTCTGGTTCATCAAAAGTCTTGACATTTGGTACCATCATACTTTAGGCAAGTACCTAACGGTACAACTTTGAAAATTTTAGATCACATAAAAAAAATCACACTTTTATTAATAGTCAAAGTCAGGGTATTTGAAAAATGATGAAAAACGCTAACATGGTGTTTATTAAAGGTTTTCCATATGATTTATTTTGACACTGCATATGAGTGTGTATCAACTTGGTATGAGTTTATAGATACCAAATACTTGATTGTGCTCTTTGTGTTTTGGGCTCATGGAACAACTGTTATTTCCTAAATTATAATGGAGTCTATTGCAAAAACAGTAGTGCCCAAAGACTAGATATAGTATGGTCATAAAAACTCACTTTTCAGCCCAACAGTTTGACCGATTTGGAAAATGTCTTCACATTTGTGCTTAAGCAAACCCAGAGCACACTTCCACCAAAGGAAACGAAACATTTCAGTTGCTGGCACAAATGGATTAATAGTTTGGAACGATTAAAATGATCGGTCGTTACCTCCGAATGTGGTCTGAAGGATCAGATCTCAATGTGTCCTCACCTGTACTCAGAGCTGTACCTGTCTCACTATGGATCATCTTTTAGCCTCATATCCAAACTTCATCACATAATAGTGCCATCATCATAGCTGGCATTGTGATCTGCATGTAGCAAGCGTTGCACAGATCAAAGCTAAAACCACTGAAGGATGTTTTGAATTTAAATCGAGCAGATGATGTCGGTGCGGTGGAGCCCCGAGTCTTTAAGCTCCATCCCTCCATACAGGACCGGTGTGGGTGTCTGGGTTCTGGATGTGTTGCTAAACATATCTTTGTACCAACATAATCCTTGTCCTATCATAAACCAGTGGACAATGATGATCCTAATCCTGCTCTAAGAAGCTTTTCATAAACTGGAGGCACACACACACACACCGCGGTGCTTCTGCAGAAGTTTGAATACACACTGTGGGTGGGAGCTCTGAAATACACCTTCCTATATTTTTGGATCTGGATTTTAAAATGATTGTTGACTTACTGCAGGTGTGTCCCCACATCAAAATACTGTAAGCATGTTTTTAAGTGCCTGATTTTTGGGGGAAAATACTATATTCCAATTTGAAAGCATCCTCAGTAAAGTTCGACATCACTTTGATGTTGGCTTAGTTGAGAAATTAGATGTTTTCGCCCATTTTACTCGCGCGAGTTGGACCTCCGGTATCATTTGTGTTCATTCGCTCTAGACGCGTCGGAGAGGAGAAGGAGCTTGTCTCCATAGATACCAACGACTTGTCTTTCCTCCATTTCCTCCATCAACCATGGAAGAAATAACCACTGTTGCTGCTTTGTTCATGTTGTGGAAGTTCCAGATATGTCAGAAAACCAAACGCCGTCGTGTCTTGGTTCATAACATCACCCGGCGGCGAGCTGTATTCACATACAGTGCCATTGCACTGACTGTATCTAGCAAGCCACACGTCGCTACTGCCCAAAATAAACAGATAGTGCTGTGGCTTAATTGTAATAAACGGATCAAAATGATGCTGAAATAACTACATTATGATGCCGATTAGTAAAAAGTCTGAATTCATTCTTTGTCAGGTCTGTCTGTCATTTTTTCCTCCATTACTGATTCAACAACGTCAGGACGTCAGTGACAACAGGAGGAGAATCTCAACGCTGATAGGCTTTCGCGACACACCTTCAGTCAAATGTTTTCGTTCAAGTTGAAATATTTCAACTCCCGAGTATACGCAAATGACGCAAAATTCGTCATTCGTGCCATTCACGTTGCCTGGTGTGAATTCACGTCTATTTGCCTCTTTGCATTGACTTTGTATGTCGCTTTACCTCGCCGTCAGACAGCCCTTTCTGATGGGGAAATGAAGCCGTTATATCGCTCTCTTCAAAGCCACCAGACTCCATTCACAAAAACAGTAATTTTACCTCTCAGAACGCAGAAGTTTCCATACAACCCCACTTCAAAAAATCCAAACTAACCCTTTTCAGTTATTTCCAAACTCAGCACAGTTAACGCTGACTCAGCTAGTGCTAGCGTCCACATTACACTGCTTTTAGCTAACGGCTTGGTCCTTTTAAGTCCAAGGTATTCTGGGAGGTTTGTGTAGTGTCAACAATAACTGTCAACACTCGTTTGGAAGTATTTCTGTAATGGGCATTTTATAGAAAGAGAAAATGGTTTAACTGAATATATGTGAAAATATCTTGACATTTATTTGGCATCCACCAACAACAGATCTGATACTGGAATGTGCATTTTTTTTCATTTCATTGGGCTTTTAACGCTGGCTTTGGTACAAACCTTGAATTTTGTGCTTGAACGTTAATGGTCTCTCTCTTCAGCACAGAATCACAGAGCAAGAAAGAGCAAACAGATACTTGTTTATTTTTTGATGTTTTTCATAAGGAATATTCTTCACTTTTCATGCATATAGACACTTGTTAGTCACTTCAGTTTAAAACTGGTTACAAACGTTTAATTTAAGAAACCAAACATGCAGCTAATTCATTGCGTGCAGAACAATCTCATTCCAATTAGCTTCAGCATCGCTCAAGAAATTCATCCAGAAGTGGAACCAGTGCTGTTTGCAGTGATGTTGATTTGTTTGGGAAGCAGATTAAACTGAACCTCATTTCAGATACCTGAACAAATATCAGGCTGAATATCGGGGAACTCTGCTGCTTTAGAGCGAGTTGGAGCCAAATTGCTTGTGGGGATTAACGGAGAGGCTGCTCACACTGAAAACAATAATGAGGTTCGTCCGTGGAGAGAACAGTTTGCATAACACAGAGAAGTCTGTGTGTAAATTGTTTTATTGGTGCGAGTGAGTTTAAACTCTTTGTTATATTAAAGATCTGAATTTAGTCTGAGACATGATCACATTTAAGCTGTAATCTTTCAGAAGTATGACTCTGCAGATGAGGAATTAATTAATTCAGAAATGGAATATGATGGGAATATACCTCAAGTAAAATTAACATTATAGTAAACAGTCTTTTGTAAATGCATTTACATTTGATTAATTAAATTAAAGACAACAAATTCTAATATAATCATTTAATGGCGGTTTTATTTTTTTAAATTTTTTTTCCATTTTAATATAATGAAGAATAAAGTCATATTACGAGAAAAAAAAGTTGCAATTTAATGAGAATATAGTCGTACTACTTCGAGAAAAAAAAATCGTAATGTTATGAGAATAAAGTCATACATTTATGAGAATAAAAGTTATTTCCTTCCCCACAAAAGAGGCAATTTACGATTTTTATTTTGTGAACTTCTGACTTTATTCTAATATTACGTCTTTTTTTCTCGTAAACTTCTGACTTTATTCTCATAATATTAGAACTTTTTTTCTCGTAAACTTCTGACTATATTCTCATAATATTACGACTTTCTTTTATCGTAAACTTCTGACTTTTTTCTCGTAGTATTACGACTTTTTTTCTCGTTAACTTTTGACTTTATTCTCATAATATTACGACTTTTTTTCGCCTAAACTTCTGACTTTATTCTCATAATGTTACGACTTTTTTTCTCGGAAACGTCTGACTTTATTCTTATAATATTACAACTTTCTTTCTAGGAAACTTATGACTTTATTCTCATAATATTACGACTTTTTTTCTCCTAAACTTTTGTCTTTATTCTCAAAATATTACGTCTTTTTTTCCCCTAAACTTCTGACTTTATTCTCATATCACAACTTTTTTCTTGTAAATATCTGACTTTATTCTCATAATATTATGACTTTATTCTCGAAATCTCAGATTTTTTATTTTTCCTCAATGTGGCCCTAATACTCCGTTGTAATTATCATCACTGAAAAGTGTAGAATATTCTAGTTAGATCAGTGTTTGTCTGCATGATTTGACACTAAACATCATCACTCTGTGTTCATTAAGAACTAGAATACATTGGAAGGTATTCTGATATCCACGTTACTCTCTACTTCCACTGTGAGGCTGTTGGACTATCTATCGTATTCAGTTCTGTGTGCCCCGGTCAGAGCGACGCTGAATGAGGCATCATTTCTTT
>CAKALU010060147.1:0-12504 GCA_916700995.1 Hozukius guyotensis | reverse complement strand
CTCTCTTGATTTATTACCTCAGTAAACATTGTAAACATGAGTTTATGGTCTCAATCGCTAGTTTCAAGTCTTCTTTAATACAGCATGATGTTCATTTAATAAATGATGGTCCCATTTAGAGTCAAACAGACCATTTAGGGCGGGGCTACCTTGTGATTGACAGGTTGCTACCACGGCGTTTCATCTTAGAACTTTTTAGTTTTCAGTTCATGAAAGTTAGTTGTGACATTTTGGTGATCGCCTAAAAACGTCTTATTCAGCGTTCACTTGTACTTAGCTCCACCCTCTCGTGTCACTTCTGGTTGCAAAAGACCAAGATGGTGACGGCCAAAATGCCAAACTCGAGGCTTCAAAACGTCAGTCCACAAACCAATGGGTGACATCATGGTGACTACGTCCACTTCTTATATACAGTCTACGAGGTGCAACATGGTAGACTCTGTGGAAGAGGACCCGCTCCCTATATGTAGATATGAAGGGCTCAACGAAACACAACTATTCCTAGTTTCAGGTGATTATACACTAATGAAGACATAATAATGAGTATTTTATTCCATTCCTCCTACTAAATCCTTCACACTGGTCCATTAATTTGTGAGCTTTGTTAGTGCTGGTGGGCAGATTGTGTTATCTTTGGACAGAGCCAGGCTACCAGTTTCCCCCTATTTCCAGTCTTTATGCTATAAGATAGGATAATCAGCTGCTGGCCGTAGCTTCATATTTATCGTACAGACATGATTGTGTTATCCATCTTGTCATCTAACACTTGGCAATAAAGTGAATAACGTATTTCCCAAAATGTGGAACTATTGCTTTAAGGCTTCAGGTTAAAGACGAATAGGATCTGATTCTAAAATAATTGTTTGGTCTTCACCAAGAGACAAAAAAAACAGTGTGTGTGTGTGTGTGTGTGCACAGCACCTTTGTGCTACAAGGCCCTAATCCTTCCTCTAAGGGAATGAAATGAGGCGAAAAGATTAGAATAGAATAGCAGTGAGCTCAGTGGGTGTGTAAAAGGATGAGCCCTGCTTTAGACAGACTGACACTGTTAAAGCCTGCAGATGATCTGCCGTGTACAACCGGTGGCCTCAAACAATCATGATCAAGATAAATACATCTTTCCTTTTCTCATGCTGGTAATCTTTTGTCACTGGAGGAAGTGCTACTTCTTGTTATTCATATTATTTAGTTTTAGAAAATAAAAGCTGGTGTTTAATATACAAATGAACAACAAAACCACTCGATTCAGTTCAGTTCAGTTTAGGGGGATTTGAGTTTGGCTGTAGTGACTGTTCAGCTTGTTTTTTTAGGTCTAACCACCATTACATCCCTCAAACCTTATTTTCTGCCCACTGTTTGTACCATGAGATCTGACAGGAAGTTATTCACTGTTAAACAATTTAACACTTCTAAAAATAAGTTTCACACCTTACTTACACACCTCCTAGCACTGTCTTTTTTAATACAACATAGTATCTCTGAAGTGGAATGTAAAGTCCACCCTGGAGACTTGACTGCTCAGTATCTGGCCAATGTCTTATGTATGGCTATTGTGTATACGTATACTAGATATGTGACTTTCACCAACAAGATGAAGCAGACAGGATAAAATGCTTTTTATTAAAATGGCAGACAGCTTTAGTCACTAGTTTTCTTATTACAGTATTCACAGCTACATACATCGTACTTGAAAAGCCAGTGCAATATTGAAACGGTTCAGAATTTTAATAACATAGTATACACAGACAGAATTTGCAGGAAAGAACAATATATGTATATGTATGTATTGTAGGGCTGTTGATTGATTAAAATATTTAATATTGTCACGTTTTTAATATTCTTATCAACGTGTTAGGTGGCAAATATGCTTGTTTTGTGCAAACGTATGTATATATTTATTATTGTAAATCAATTAACAAAATAAAACAATGATAGATATTGATCCAGAAACCCTCACAGGTACTGCATTTAGCATAAAACAATATGCTCCAATCATAACATGTCAAACTGCAGCCCAACAGGCAACAACAGCTGTCAGTGTGTCAGTGTGCTGACTTGACTATGACTTGCCCCAAACTGCATGTGATTATCATAAAGTGGGCATGTCTGTAAAGGGGAGACTCGTGGGTACCCATAGAACCCATTTACATTCACACATCTGGAGGTCAGAGGTCAAGGGACCCCTTTGAAAATGGCCATGACAGTTTTTCCTCGCCAAAATTTAGCGCAAGTTTGGAGCGTTATTTAACCTCCTTCGTGGAGGTATTATGACATGGTTGGTACCGATGGATTCCTGGTTTTCTAGTTTCGTATGATGCCAGTATCTTCACTCTAGCTTTAAGATTGAGTCCGCTACAACCTAAAAATCATAAGTTGTGTTAATGCAGTAATGCAAATTAATTTTAATGCCACTAATTTCTTTATCGCGTTATTATCGCATTAACTTTGACAGCCCTAATATATTGTACTCAGAGTAATGGTTGGCCCTATCCAAAAAGGAAAGTATAACACATATCTATACCAATAACTCTATATAAGCTATATCTATAAAAACAACATCTAATAAGTAGCCAAAGTATGACATGCATTATTCATCTGGGTTGTGGAGAAATAACACTATACTGTTGCTCAACATCTGCCATGCTCAGGGAAGCGTAGGTGTTCGTCTCTTCACAAACGGTCTCCTGCGTACGTTTGCCGCTACAGATTCAGAGAAAGAAACTTTAATTGAAAGAGCTCTGATGGGTTTTGAGATGTTACATAATTCAAATATATATTGTCGCTGTCTTCAGGTTACCAACTTGTTCTGACGGTTAGCGTTTGATGTATTTATTTGTTCGGTTGGTTGTTGATTATGGTTTAGCATTCAGGGTACTTTTCCGTTCTTACTGTTTGTAAATGCAGATCAGGCTGGTGAGGAGGACCAGGTTCAGAATGAAAGACACCCCAGAGAGTATCCAGGGAAGAACTGCATCCGACGTCTGCCTCCCATCCGACGAATCTATAGGAAGATTGAGAGATTTATTAGGAGATTAGTTTGCACCGTGCACTGACATGCAGATGTGATAGACAACCCACAGTTCTGCCTTGAGTTCTTTGTGTAGTTCTGGTGTTGAATTTCAATCTCAGTCCGGCCCAGTTCATTGCTGCTGATGCATTTGGTGCTGTTGTAGTCAGCAGCAGGCATGGTGATGGTGCTGTTCACTGTTTGGCTGCTGATACAGCTGCTGACCGAGCAGTCTGTGAGAGAGGCCAAAGGCCAGGTGATCAGTGGCATGGGATTCCCCCGACTGATGCACACACAGACCACGAGCTTTCCTTCAACCGTGCACTGGCCATTTAGGATTCTAGGAGGAACTGAAAGAAAGAAACATAATTGAGAAAATACTTGAGCAATTGTATTGACCAACACGGGTTGGAACCATGCCAAATTAATATCTCGCCAAACAAATGCTGCAGCCTACTCACATTTCACTGTCAAGGTGACAGTTGTCTTGACAACGTCGTCACCATAATCTGCCATACATGTGATGGTGGTGTTGTGATGATCTGCTGTAGGATTGAGGTAGAGATGTGATAACGTATTAGTACGCCTGCCAAAGTGACGCATACTGGGAGGATCACCATAAAGCACCGTAGACTGTCCATCAGCCTTTGTCCATTTCCAGTGGAGTTTCGGTGTTTTAATGCATAATGGATCAGCAGTGCATGTCAGTGTGGTATATTGTCCCTCCGTCAGGGTAGAAGCCAAAACAACTGGCCTTTCGGTTAATGCTGAAAATACATAAAATCAACATTATCACCTGTTACTTTGTTACTGATCAATGCTGTAACTGCGTATTTACTAAAATGTTGAACTACTCCTTTAAAGCTGCAGTTGGTAACTTAGATTTTTTTGATAAGTTCTTTTTTATAAAATGGTCACTATACTCTGATGGTAGTGCATGAGACAGATAATCAGGTTTCTCTGTCTCCTCCTATCGTGCTCCTAATGGCATTTGCAAGATTTCACAGCGCCAAAGGAAAACAATCAATCAGAGCCGAGGAGTCTCTAAAGCAGCTGTCAATCACTGCTTGAGAAACTCCGATCAAACAGTCAAACTAGTCATCAGCATTGATCAAATATGAATCAAGGTTCTGTTACTGTAATGCTTATTTCTCTCCTCAAATGTTTTCAGAAACATATCTTACTGTTTAGCTGTAAATTCAGAGAGTTTGTGACCCGGCCTCCATGTTGAAAACAGTCGAGCTAAAACCAAGCACTGAACTGAAACTTTCTCATTTTACAGCTAAACAGTTTATTTAACAGTTATTTGTTACCGACTTCAGCTTTAAGGCACGTACACCAATATATTTATTTAAAATCAATCAACATTTAATAACCAGAAGATTTATTACTCACCAGAAACTGAGATCCGAACCCTCTTAGGAAAAATATACATCTGATTATCTCCCCATTCCAGTATGAAGCCATACTCGTACTCTCCACGTGGTAGGCCATTTATCGTTAAAGCGCCTTTCAGCTCAGATCCTATATTGTAATAGTGTGTAATAGATTCTCTATTCTGTGGATCTCCTTTGAAACAAGTCATTGTTAATGGGAATGTAACTTTGTTTGTTGGAAAGGTAAATTGAAATGGGATTGAAATGCATTTGACAGATTCTGCTTTAACGTGTGTGGTCACATTGATTGAAAACTCTGTGTTGTTAGGAGTTTCTGCCAAAGAAAGCAAAATGACAACCATTTAGTACAAATTCTATTAAGTGTGGCATTTATTTATTTATTTATATTTACTATAATTTATTATAGATCTTACCTTCGACACGCTGAAGCTGGCAGCTCCTGGCCTTAAAGAAGAGGCAGAGAATCACCGAGTAGATCCAAGTCATCCTTGTGTTCTGGAGTAAATTAAATGTCAATTAATCACTTTTATATTTTCCAGTTTATTCTATTTAACTCATCATCTTTTGTAATTTCTAAACATACACAATAACTATTATAAAAAGTGTTAGTATTAAAGTAAAATTAAATTAATCTCACCCCTCAGTCCGCAGTGTCCTCTGTGTCGTGTACTAGATCTATGATACTTTTTTAGTTTTTTTTTAGCAGTTGGATCGTCAAAATTCAGTAATATACAAAACAAACTGAACAAGCTGAAGCTTTTGCAGCTCTGAGCGGTTCAACGTATAGTTCTGTTATTTTTGAGTGGTGTATTAGGAAGTGGTCATTTGCAGGAAACACTGCATCTTACCGTCTGTGCTTTCACACGTACACAAAGAAACGGGATGATAAAGAAATGACCATCAGACTGTTGGAGAAGCTGTGGTTAAAAGAATGTAAACTTCCATATGCTATTATCTCTGTTTCTGCCCAACATTAAACATTGTTATAAGCTCTGTTATGAAATCATTTGAAATTAAACAAGAAGTGGGACCCAGACATGTATTATTTCAGGTACAACCACCTGAGTTTACTATAGACGTAGACTGATACCGACATGCAGTTGTGAAACAGAGGAACCGAGTAAAATCACCTTCTAGGTAATCATAGATGGGTAGATGGATGAATTACTGTTCATAATACAGAAGATGTAATGGACTGAAATGTAACTGATGGGCTTAACCCTCATCCTACCGACTGGGGTCCCCACAGACCCTGAAGGTCTACTTTTTGTCATATCTCACGGGTGCTTTATTCTATCATTCCAATTTTTCATGACTTTGTCAATCAACATGCAGCCTATGTAGTTAAAATAGATACAATAGAATGTAAGGGATAATGTACAGCGACGGTTATACGTAGCAACGGTCTGCTTTACGTAGCAACGGTCTGTTATACATAGCAACAGTCTGTTATACGTAGCAACGGTCTGCTATACGTAGCAACGATCTGCTATACGTAGCAACGGTCTGCTATACATAGCAACGGTCTGTTATACATAGCAACGGTCTGTTATACATAGCAACGGTCTGTTATACATAGCAACTGTCTGCTACACATAGCAACGGTCTGTTACACATAGCAACTGTCTGCTACACATAGCAACGGTCTGATACACATAGCAACGGTCTGCTATACATAGCAACGGTCTGCTATACATAGCAACTGTCTGCTACACATAGCAACGGTCTGCTATACGTAGCAACGGCCTGTTATACGTAACAGCGGTCTGCTATACGTAGCAACGGTCTGCTATACGTAGCAAGGGTCTGTTATACATAACAACGGTCTGCTATACGTAACAAAGGTCTGCTATACCTAGCAACGGTCTGCTATACATAGCAACTGTCTGCTATACATAGCAACGGTCTGCTATACGTAGCAACGGTCGGTTATACGTAGCAACGATCTGTTATACATAGCAACGGTCTGCTATACATAGCAACGGTCTGCTATACATAGCAACGGTCTGTTATACATAGCAACGGTCTGCTATAAAGAAATAACAGACCGTAGAACGCCGTCAGAATCGAGTATTGAACAAAGCCGTGTAATGAAGATAGATAATATGTTTGCCATGACTCCTAATTTAAAGTATTGTAAAGCAATTTGTAACCTTGTTTTGAAAGGTGCTATATAAATAAAGTTATTGTTATTATTATAATTATTATTATTACTATCGGTGGTAAGGCACTCTTGTCAGTCTTTTTGAGGGAGAGAGACACACATGCAGCAGACACTGATTTCATCATCTGCTCTGCCTATACTTTCATTTTACATAATATGCAAATTAACCGTAACTTTCCTAAAATAATAATATAATCTTAGTTTTTTTCTTCAGGTGACATTAATTACTTAACTCATAATGTTTTGAGAAGAAAAAGTTAACATTTTGCTGTGATGGTTGTTACTTACAGTAGTTTATTCTAGTCAGTAGTCCTTGTACAGTATGATAAATAGGTTGATAGGATGATGGTTAATGACTAATTAATATGGGGGATCAACAACATCAACAGGTTTTTCATTTCATTAACTTAAGTAATTTAATCATCATGATTTTCTTTTTCCTTTTGGTCGTATTTTAACATATAACTTTGCAGTGTAAGCAGTTGTAAATTTATGTGTGCACTTTGGCAATAAGACCTAATATAATGTATATAATATTGGTGTCTAACATGGGAAGTGGGAGAGATACATTTTTAAATGTCTACAATCAAATTGTGTCATCTGTAGATTCTGTTTCTTTCCCACATGTTAAAATGTACATCAGCACACCAGTATTTGCTTCCCTTTTCACTCCGGTTCAGTTCATCTGTATACAGATATATATAGATATTGGCCACCACAAGAGGAAATTGTGGGACTTGAACTGTCTGTGAGCAACATCCCTTTTTGTGTGGTTTTACAGAATGAAAAAAACTAAGAAGTAATAGGTTTTGTAATGTAACAATCAGAGAGTGAAGTGATTTAAATAGAGAATCACCATTTTAAAATTCCGTATAATGAAGGACTAAAACCCCAAATCTTCAAAGGTTGGAGCGTTGAGATCAAGTAACCCAGAAAGCAATCACAGATTTTCTTCAGTCAAGCTCGTCTTCTGCACTCTAAGAAAAAAATCTGTAGAAAAACAGATAATGTCCTGGCAAAGAATTACCAGGACATTTTCCGTTAAGTTTACAGACATTTTCTTCAATCCTAAAACGGAAATTTCTGTTGATTTACAGTATATCCTCCGTACCGAGCCAAATAGCAGGCCCAACCTTTACATTCTGGAGGGAAAACAGACACTAACGCTAGCATTTGTACGTTACCTATCGATCTTTGCGGACCACCTGAGGCTAAAACTGGGGCTAACTCTACCTGACGTCCACTGAAGTCTAAAATATAAGCATTGGTAAAACGTAAATTACGATATCAAACTTGCGTTGGTCTCAAAATAAGTCAGGAAAATATTCCTGCGTATCTGGTAACGTTAACGGTCGACGACAGCTGAACTAAACAACAAAACAGGTTTCCAACTAAAACATACATAACATAAATCATTTTTGTTGGACATTAATTGTTGATTTTTTAACACAGAAGTGAGAGAAACATTTCTCCAAATCTCCAAATCGGAACTTTGAACTAAACTTTGTCGTGTGTGATGGTCTCTGCCTCTTCCAACTTTGGGGCTAGCGGAGGTTCTTGTTCCCACAATGCAATGCGTATTTCAAAATTTGGGTAAAACTCCTGTGAAAAATCGATACAGAAAATTCCTTCATATTAACATGGTACATTGTCCCGTTTTTTTACGGACTTTTCTTAGAGTGTGGGCATCCATGATGGAAGTACAGAACCCCTCACGCCAAACTCTCATTGGGTGGTGTTATCTATTTCCACCCCCATCATGTGACCTCACTGTTATATTTGGTCGCTGGTCACAAATAGTGCAGCAGTTGTCCTGCCTGGGGCCTTTGGGGATTTATTATAACTTTATCCTCCAATTTCTTTATCTTCTTTTCAAACACATGGGAAATCACAGTTCAATTATTAAATGATAAACTTTTAGATAAATGCAAAGCTCGGTTATATGCAAATAAAAAAGTGTGTGCATAAAATCGGCATTTGGTTGTCAGGTGCTGGTTTGAAAACTGACTCCTCGCCATAGTTGATGCCAAACGATGTGGCAAGGGGACAGGAAATGTAAGCGTGCGTGTGTGTGTGTGTGTGTGTGTGTGTGTGTGTGTGTGTGTGTGTGTGTGTGTGTGTGTGTTTTGTATATATAAACAGAATGGATGTCATCTCGAGGCATGAAGCCATCAAGTTAGAAGCTAGTGGAGTAAAGTAATTCCCCCCTGAGCTCTGGGATATCTAAACATCACCTGTTAACCTTGACCCATGCACACTGATTGAAATGAGAGGTTGGTGGGGTGAGAGAAGGAACTAGCATGTTTATATATGTCGGTCTGTATGCAAAAGTCTGGGAGACAAAAAACTGAGAGATAAAGAGAACGACAAAGCAAGGGAGAGCTACATTTTGGGAAGCACAGTTACTGTATTTGCTGACTTTCTAAGAGTTAGAAGATCAATACCACTGTCAGTGTGCTAAGTACAGGGAGAAACGGCTAGCCTTAAAATCCACTTACCTTCGCTAAGCTCAGTAATTAACATGTTGTATCTCATTTGTGTAATCCGTACACAAACAGTAATGTACAAACATCAATTTGTGGTTGAAGGCAGAGCTACAGTATGTGCTGTAACTATTTCTTTGCCAACAACTGTGACTATAAGTGACTGCACAGAAGTGCTGGGTGGATATCCTGTTTTGTATCAAGAAGTTGTTAGACTGAGTCACTTCCCCATTAAAACTACAAATTGTCATTTTCACATCTGTTTTTCAGTACAAATTAAACAAGTTACGACATGTTAATTAGTGACAGAGCCAGGCTAGCTGTTTTTCACTTTTTTGTAATACTTTATGGAGTTTATACAAAACATACATACACGATAAAATACAAAGAGGAGAAAACATGAACTCATGACAAAGACAAAAACCACAATATAAAGAAAACTACAATTGTATCAAGTGCCATCTCTTTTGTCTGATGTCCAGCGCTCTTTGTCTTTTCAGTTCAGTTATAATTTGAAGGACCACTGCACACCTTGTCTTTCCTATTTTTATTTCAATCGTACATATTATCATCCAATAAAATTCTTGCTGCAATTTGAAAGAACCTTTACATCGCTGCATTATAGTTCACATTCATGTTAAAACCAACGCCTGTCATATTGGACAAACCAAACTCTGGCTCTAGCGAGAGACTTTCACATTTTTACGTTACCTGAAAGCCACCGTAGTTCTCCGACACGCTTGGAAATGGAGCGGTGAGCGAAGGGGTATTCAGTTGGTTGCAATCTGCAACCTCACCACTAGATGCCACTAAATCCTACACACTGCTCCTTTAACGTACAGACACACATATAGCAGTTTTCTCAACTAACTCTAATTTGCTGGGGGTTTTTTTTACCCCAACTATTCCAGGCAGCTCTTGGGTTTCCATCAATTTCCATAATTCATGAAAACCAACAAGCAGACTTTTAATTTTCTTGAGTTGTGTAGTACATCACAGTATAAAATATGCATTCATTAATGTCAAAGTTATGTTAGCCTAGAATGTTAAAACAAGTTTCTAGAACTGTAGAAATGATAGCTAAAAAGAAGTAATTACATTACTTTACATTACTTAATTACTCATTTCATTACCTCTGTTACTCAACACCGCTCTGTCAAAGACGTCTCTCAACAACTCAAAATCCTCAACACAAACATGACACATCTTCTGAATTCAGCATGGATAGAAATGAAAAGTAATCACATGTGACGGGTTACCAAGTAAAGCGTTAATACCCAACTCTGGTCAGTAATAACATTTATAAAGCAAACTTTAAAAGAGCTCAGACCAGGGCCATCTTTACCCATGACCTCACATACATGGCTCCATCTCCAGGATGTTATGTGTATACTATACTATAAGTGGAACCCGCAGAAAGATCCAAGGACCCCCTACTGGACTGTCATCAAATCTCATGAGTCACTGCCCGCTTAAAGCTCACAGCTGTTAATATCCCAAATACTAGGCAGCTGTCTCTGGCACGGCCTCTGTGCCACTTATCACTACCAGATTAGTCCACTATGTGACACGAGAAAATGCAAAGCCCTGCAAAGTGAAATGGTCAGCATTTTGCCTCCTGGTCATACTTTAAGTATGAACATGATGAATGCTGGTGATTGTGTTGTAGTTCACTTACGATATGGAAACATATCAGGTGGCAGATTAATGTCTGTCACACAGGAAGTTGTGGCATTTGATATTAAGGCGTTTCCTCTTGTCAACGGGGCAAAGTAAACTGAAAACCTGATATATCTGACATATGCCTCCATCAACTGTTTTAAAGGGGACATGTCATGCTCACTTTCATCTTCATACTTGTATTTAGAGTTTCTACTAGAACATGTTTACATGATCTAATGTTCAAAAAACACATAGTTTTTCTCATACTGTCTGTCTGAATATACCTGTATTCACCCTCAGTCTGAAACATTCTGTTTTAGTGTCTGTCTCTTTAAGACCCCCTCCTGAAAAAGCCCAGTCTGCTCTGATTGCAAGAAAAATATGGTGCACATTTACAAAGGTAGTTCTCAAGCTGTGGGTGGAGATACTCAGATGTGGGGAGGTGTAGTCTAATGAACCTGGATGTGCATCCCAGTCTCACAGCAGTTCGTGAAATAGTCACAAAATTTAATGTAGTGATTTGTGTACATAGAGACAAATTTTCCAATTTTTTTGTGATGCTCAGCACGACTTTCAACAACGTATCCTCATACAAAAAAAGTAATTCATTAATAGCCCACAAAATTAATTTGTATTCACATAATTGTGAACCTGGAAGTATAAAGAGCGACAAACGCCGCGTAGGGAGGACGTTGGGGTGGATGGGTGGGTCAATAAAACACCAGACTGTAGCCCAGCTAGACCGGTGTTGGCATGTGACATAGGAAGAGGAGCCAAATCTGAATGGCTTGTTGAATCACATCTCATCTAAGCAGCCCACAAAAAAAGAGTGCTGGGTTGTCTTATTTCACAGTTTGTGGGTGTGAAGGCCCTCCTGATACCCAAATGTATGTGCAAAAGCACTGAAAAAAGTGTTTTTTTTTCATCATATGTCCCCTTTAAGGGGAGGAATTATATGCTGAAAACATTTTTTTTAACCTATTTCCACCTGCTGGAGAAGACAGTCATATTTTCCGCCAATGCAGAATGTGAGAAAAACATCAGAAGAAATCAGCACCCACTATTTCTATCGTGGGGGTGGATGCATGATTGCCTGCAGACAACTGCAGAAAGGGAATACGTGTCTCAGTGAAACCTAATCACTTGGTGAGAAGTCACGTGACCTGTGTAGCAGGCGTCCTGTTGTGAGTGTAGTTACATCCTTCGCGTGAAACGCTCGCATAGCTTCTGTTTAGATCATCATCCACTCTGCATTTATGAGTGTGATGTCTTATTACAGTTTATGACCCACCCTCCCGTTCCTGGTGATCTTTTTAAAGTCAATTTATAACATGATCTCACTTCGTTTGAATGTTATTTGTCTCCCCATTTTAGAGTAATTGATACAATCATGTGATGCATTAAATTTGGTCTTTATGACACCAGACCCTTCCCCAACCCAAACACGCAACACACATGCAGACCTCGCCCCACTTTTCCCTCTCACCTCTGCATCCCTACGG
This sequence comes from Hozukius guyotensis, assembly GCA_916700995.1. NCBI lineage: Eukaryota > Metazoa > Chordata > Actinopteri > Perciformes > Sebastidae > Hozukius > Hozukius guyotensis. Next base: position 289 of record CAKALU010060147.1, on the reverse strand, counting down.
TCCTTATTAGCAGTGGAAATGTATAATGTAAAGTTCCTGGTATGGAAAACAGAGCCATGTTAAGTGTTTGGCCCTGGATGGGATCAGCTGAGAAGTTACAAAGTACAGATGAGGGAGTTTTTAATGCAGCATATTTGGAATCAGGCCGTTGTCTCCAAGGTTAAACATATTTATTGAAGATCTTATTTAAAGAGCTCACATGTGGTGCAAACCTGGGCTGGAAAAGGACAGAACAGAGAGAAGACTTAAGTAGCTTGAGTAGCTACCAACAAGAACAAACTGATAATCA
>CAKALU010060146.1:100940-150478 GCA_916700995.1 Hozukius guyotensis | reverse complement strand
AGATCTGATTGGTTTCATTTCAACGCTGATCAATAACCCAGCAGGCTTATGGAGGTGGTCTCATCGGAATCTTTTATGTGTGTGTGTTTGAGTGTGTCTATGCATGTTGGAGCATCAGGCCGTGCCAGTTTGAATGTATTGTATCTGCTAAACATGCATGTGTTTGTTTCAGTGGACGCAGCTACAGCACGCAGAGTGTGTGAGTGTTTGTGCTGAAAACAATCGGCCCCAGAGCCACGTAAGCACTTAGCCATCGACTTTTGTTGTGATTGACGACGCGCCTAACGCCAGGACGCCACAGCGACAGATGCTTCGATGCACTTGTATGGCCGTTAGCGCCGTAATAACCTCGAGTGGACGGAAAACAATCAAGCAGCGGGTATGGGGAGCATGTGTGTTTCTATGATTCTGAATCCATGTGTGTGGCGGGTTCATGTGTCCGGACATGGTTGTAGGTGTATGTACAAGCAGGGAAGCATGTATTATCCTGCATATTTTAGCTGGTGTGAGAGAGAAACGGTGTTAGTGTGGCAGTGGCGCTCATCTTTTCCCTTTCAAATTATCAAGGCTCATTTACTGGCAATCCTCCTCGTCTTCATTTAGTTGTGTTTCACGGCTCCCCTATGGACCACACTCAGCATGACTTACAATTGCTCCGGTGGCCCGGCACAATGAGTCTGAGGCGGCTCATGAATAATCAGGAGCCAACAATGGTTTATAAGATCAGAGATAAAGCAGAATGGCTTGATTAGTAGGCTACTGTGTAATCATGTCCCAATATTTGAGCTGTCTTCACGAGTACATGAGAGGATTCTGAGATGGGATTTGGGGAGTTTGGCCTCTATTAGCCTTTATTTATCGAAGGTAGTTTCCCTAATCACGCCAGCTCATTTACAGCAGCACCCTGATACAAACTCATATCAGTCTGTGTGCTTGTAGTAGTGGTTGGATTTAGTCTCTACACTCTTAGAAATAAAGGTGCTTTTAAACAGCATGAGAATATCCAATTCCTAGAAGGGAAAGTGATGTGATTGCAGTATGAAACTAGAAGTTTTTGTTCACACTTGTGTGAAATAGGGGAGCTAACAAGGTCAAAAGGTTATTGTTCATCCTGACTGTAAAAGAACTGTTCAACATTTCTGGAAATTTTCTTTCTTGCCGAGAGTTAGATGAGGTTAAATTTATCAAGCTAAAGCCAGCTGGTTAGCTTAGCGCCTGGCCAAGAAATATTCTGGCACACAACCCCTGTAAAACCACAGCTTTTCATTTATATGGATTAAACAAAGAATATATAATGTGTTGATTAATGAGCTTTAGAGGTGCTTGTAGGATTCCTGTTACGCAGCATAATTTCGGCCTCAAAGCTTTTGGAAAAAAAAAATGTTTTTTCATGTTTTTTTGCGCTATATAAGAATAGTGACATGTAGGGATGCTCATTTTGAAAAATCTTCTTAACTGATAACCGACCCTCGTTAACCGATTATTAACCGTTAACCGACAAGATTTGTGCCTCGCATGCAGCGGTGTACCAGCTGCAGGAGCACGACAGATATTCGTTAACGGGAATCCCCCTTTCACCGTCCGGGAGCGTTAACTTAGCAGCTACGATGCTGCATGTAGTGTCGCGGACATGCAGCCACTTTCCCAGTAAAAGTCTCCACCGCACATTTAGTTTAGTTTAGCAGGTTGTCAGCTGTGTGTCTGCCCGGCATAACTTTAGCGAGTGTCCAAAAAGTGTGTGTATTTGTGCTACGTTAGCAGCTCTAGCATTGCCGGAGGCTTCGTGCTCGCCGCCGCACACGCAGTCTGCTTAACTTTAGCGAGTTTCCAACAGACTGTGTGTGTGTGTTGGCGGTGAGTGTGAGGTTGTTGGTGGCGTTCTAGCTGTGAACGTAGGTGTAGCAGTGTGTGTACAGTTTATTTGTCGGTGAATAAATGCTACGAAACTACAACTCCTCCGCTCCGCTCAAGCGAGCTGGAGCTGTTCTTTTAATACATCGATGGAGAAACCGGAGCCAACTTCCTGTATACTGCAACTCCGGCTCTGCCTCTTAAGGTGGGCTGTTAAGGTGGACCAGCTTTTCTCCTTAAAGAGATGAGCCGCTCCTCTGAGCCGTTCAGCTTTTGAATTAATTATTAATATTTCTTTTAACCGTTTTAACCGACAGCGTTAATCGGTTAAAATACTTAATGTCGGTTAACTGTTAAACGGTTAATTATTGACATCCCTAATGACACGTTTAACTGTCAGGAAAACATATGGGCCAATCTCAGCCACAATTTTCTGCTGTACCGGTACATCTGGTTGTCACTGTAATGTTCCAAATAATCCTCCCCATAGTAGAATAAAAACATGTTGAGTAGGAAACACATGTTGGTGCTTACTGTTAGGTACATTGAATGCAGCCAGCGTAGACGAGCTTATATCGACTACAAAGGGGACGGGTGTAGGGAACAGCAACAGGGGCCAAGTCAGTGTGAAGAAGCCTAGTTTGTAACTGGCTTTTGTGCCGCGCCAACTATTTGTCTGCCAAAGAGTGTGGAATACATGACAGAGAGCAGCGTGTATTGCTCATCCAGGGAGTCGGTCCAAAGGCAGCTTGACAACTATACGGCTCTTAAGAAGTGTTTCTACAGGTGTCACAGCCTGCAGCTTTGGTACCAAAGGACTTTAATTTTCCCGCTGGGGCCGAGGTAGCTTAATTAATCATTTGGATTTGAGTGTGTATATACTGTATCTGCATGGACATTTGGAAGACTGCTGTCATCTTGGCACCAACTAATAGGCATCATGTCAGAATTAGTCTAACCTTGGCTAATTAAAATGTGGTAGTTCTGAGGTAATATCTGCATTGCACATGTGGAAAAATCTCATTATTTCCTGAGAAGAAAGGAATTGGTCAAGAAAGATGGAAAAGGTCTTGAACGTGAGGTCAAGAGCAACAGTCTCATATACAAATTGGCTATTGAATGTATGTAATGTACTCCACCATTAGGTTATGATCAGATAAAAGGCTGTTTTTTACTCATGAAATGCAAAACTGAGCTGTGAGCATCAACGACAACAAAGCATAAGGGCAAAAAGGAGTGTTGCATTGTTCACTTTGAATGCGTCTCTTATTAGAGCTAGTTTGCTAGCGCGGAGCAACAAAGTGGGTAATGTTGTAGAAATCAAATTAAATATGGACTCTAGAAAGTTAACCTTTTCTGAAATGGAGTGTGTGGACTGTGGGTGTATAGTGTATAGGTGTTTGCAGAACCAAATGTATTTTTTTTGGACTAATTTCATACCATTAAACCATAATATAATTACAATCACCTGAAACATAAACTTGAATCATCATGTGACAGAAGAACCAACTTAATATTTCATGAAAAACAGCAATTACCCTCCAGGCAGAAACGGTACCCACTGCTGCTTTCAAAGACGCCTATGCGCTGCGGTATACGTCAACGTTTTCAGCTATATTACAGTGGAAAGCTTCGCTTATTCTCTCATTGCCATAGAAACTGGGTAGAAATGTAGTGTTCTCTGAAGATATCATTGTTTGGCGATGTAGTAGTGAGGCAAGCGGACCCATACTACGAGGCGACGGGGGAGGGTTAATAGGTGCTGAATCTGTAATGCTATGATGAGGAAATACAGCAGCGTTAGGAATGGTATGTGGCGGAGTTGTAGTAATCTGAATTGGATGCTGGAATCTGGTGCTGAAAACTTGATTCTTAAAGGAGACATATCATGAAACACTCACTTTTTCAGTGCTTGTGCACATCTATTTGTGTATCTGGAGTGCCCACCAACCCACAAACTGTGAAAGGGTAAAGATGCATCATATTTTTCTCTCAAGCCAATCAGAGCAGACTGGGCTTTTTCAGGCGGAGGTCTTAAAGAGACAGGTGCTATAATGGAGCGTTTCAGACATACGGTGAATACAGGTATATTCAGACAGAGAGTATGAGAAAAATAATGTTTTTTTTGAACATTAAAGCATGTAAACATGTTCTAGTAGAAACCCTGAATGCAAGTATGGAGCTGAAAATGAGCATGATATGTCCCCTTTAAATTTTTTTTTTTTTTGCTTTAAATAAGAATTTTGTAGTATGTTTCACTTTTTACTTTGAAAGTATTTGGATTATGTAAATTTACTTTGAATAATTGACAATGAGTTGAATTCATTAACTAGCAATTCATCCATCAGAAGTGTTTGAAGCCCTTAGATGCTTGTTTTTAGTGATTTATCACCTTTACTTTCCAATCAATTGAGACTCACCCTACAGCGGTAAAGAAATTGGTTATTTCCAGTTGGATGGTATGAGTTGTCTCAGTGGTTAAGTTTGGAGCAGTTAATCAATGACTTGTAGCATTAGGCTAAATGTTAAAATGAACATTTTAACATTTAAATGGGCATGATATGTCCCCTTTAAAAAGACGCAACGTTGATTGTCGGTATGAAACAGGAAACAAACAGCAGCCTCCCATGTTAATGTTCAACGTTTTATTGACTGATCCATCCACCTTGACTTCCCCCCCTCTGTGGGCAAGTATTGTCTGTGTAGCCACGGCATGATACAGCTAGTTCCTCTGTGCCACAGTGCTCCGTCGTTGCCCAAAGACTATTAAAAACACTTTAGGGAGTCACGCTGTTGTACTGGGTGACATGTCCCTTCATGAACATGGGCACTGTTATGAGTTGATCCCACAATACATCCTGCTACTGCCGTACTGGGTTAGGGGCTGAGTGTCACAGAAAGTCTGAAAGTGTTGAGAGACAAACTGACAAACTTTTTGGGTCTAAAATAAAGAATATTAGCAGCTTTATCTTTCAAAAAAACAGAGGAGATGAAAGAGAACGCATCAATGCCTTTGTAATTATTCTGAAGAAGAATATTTCCACCATGTTATTCATTAATAACATGCCGTAATAGAAATCTGTGTGTGGGCGCGGTGGATGTGTTGGCATCTGTTTGTCTGCACACGTGTTCATGTGTATTGTTCTTTCATGCATATTTTCGTACTGTTGTGTGTGTGTGTGCAAATGTGCTTGTTTGTTTGTCCAGCTATGAATTTATGCATGCAGCTGGAATGCATTTGGATGTGGATGGTTGTGTGTGTGTGTGTGTGTGTGTGTGAGATGCCCCCTCGGGGTGTGAATTAGCTCGCGGTGTAAAGGACATGCTTCACGCCGAGACAGAACTCTGATCAACTGTGTCGAGAAGACGGATAATGTATACTCGTCTCCCCGCTCTCATTATTTACATCGACTCCGGCGCTCCTCCTCTTCCTCCCGCTCCTTTTCACTGTCTTCACAGCACCCATCCCTCCCACCCTCTCCCTCCTCCTCCTCCTCCTCCTCCTCTCATCTCTGCTCTCTGGCCTTCATCCTTTCCTTTCCTCCTCTGTTCTTTAGTCTCTCCTAGTCCACTTTTCCAATGTTCTCACGGCCCTTTTGTCCCTCATCCATCTCTCGCCCCCTCACTCCCCCCCCAAACCCCCACCCCCCATATCTCATCTCATCGCAGGCTATCCCTCTTTGCCTCCTCCTCTGTAGAGAGGTGAGGCGGAACAGCACTCATCCAATCCGCACATAAATTCCCATCCAAACAACAACTTTTAGGTCTTACAATTCAAGTAATATCTGTGTCTCTCTTCTGGTGAAGGTTTGTGAGGAACAACTTCTTGCCAACATTTCCACAATATATATACATACATACATATACATACTATACATTTATTCAAAACTTATATGAAACAATTAGTTGATCGACAGAAAAGCAAATAGCAACTAATTCTGTCAAGGTTGGTAATGCAGGACCGGACCCAAATGCAGACAGTTGGAGGCAGCATGATGAATTCAGTGACCACTTAAGTTTAGGAAACACGTCGCGGTTGGGCTTAAAGTAAGTATATAAACTAAGTAAAATAAATACGGAAACAACTTAACATCAGTGCGGAAAACACGTCACACATGTTTCTAAAGCTGTATGCCCGTTTCTGGGCCTAATTTTGAGCAGTACGACTCATTTTAGACTCACACCGATTTTCAGCTTCGTCAGGCACCATTTGCCTTGCAGTGTACGGGGGTTACCGAGAACCGATTAACTCCTACCGACCATCTGTCGGACGGTCGGATGAATTTCTGACATGTCCGAAATTTTGGTCGGCCGTCCACAGGCTCTCACACAGTTGAAGCAGAGCCACGAGCCGATATCCCCGACGTCACTGCCTTTTTTCTGCTTTTCTTACAATCGGAGCGTAGCTGTCAAGATAACAATGTACAATAGATATAGTTAAATGTAGCTAGCTCACCTTCAATTCTCTCTGCAAAATGGACAAGCCATACACATTAACTTCATGTGACTAGTGACTGACCGAACTGACGATACTGACAACTCGTTTAGTTTCACACGGGACCCGAACACCGGTCTCCTGGTTGAAAGTCCCCACCCCTCCCGCCTGCGGGAGGGGTAGGGACTACGTCACTTGCTCCAACTGTCGAATAACGCCACAGGTGGGTTTACATTGGAGTTTCCGATGCAGAAGGGCACTAGCCAAACGGCGGTATTTGACGAGTTGGGAGTGAGAACGGGCTGTTGTGGCAGTCAGGAGATCACGAAAGGATGGAAAGTCCGAGGGCATCTGGTGGACGGATGGAAAATGGCAACGAAACCTTCTTGGTAATCGTCTCTGATGAGGTGGCTGGAGAGGAACACAGAGAGGCAGAGCGGGACATTACTGTAAAGACATTACTGTAAAGACATCTTTCACTGTTTTTGGCTGGACTGCAAAGGGCCAGCCCTACAAACACAAAAGTCTGTCACTGAGTGACTGAGTGATAAAGTTACACGATTGGTCGGCCGTTGCTCTTTCAAAATGCGGGAACAGTCCTTTGTTTACGTTTTCAGGGGGGCGTTCCCCTGGGGGCGGTTCCACTCACCAGCGCGAGTCCTCTTCTATCGGTGCATTCCCACTAGATCCGGTGACGGAGGACGTCTCAACGCTTTCCATTCATTTCCTATGGAAAATAGGAGAACTGACGCCCGGTACATAGCGGGAGGGTTGCGTGTTGGAGAAGGTCTGTACTTGCATAAAGTTTAAAAAGCGCAACTTTATGCAAATGAGCCTGTCCAGCGCTCGAAAACTTGGACCAAGCTTTCAAACTACGCGATCAAGTTACCTCCACCAAGGCCAAAGGCCTAGGAAGGAGGTTATGTTTTCACCGGTGTTGGGTTGTTTGTTGGTTAGTTTGTTGGTTTGTATGTTTGCTTGTTTGTCTGTTAGCAGGATTACTCCAAAAGTCCGCAATGGATTTGAATGAAATTTTTTGGAGGAATTGGGTGTGGCACAATGAACAATCCATTAGATTTTGGTGGCGATCCGGATCATGATCCGAATTCAGGAATATTTTTAAGGATTCCGATCAGCCTGAGCATTAAAACCACAGGGTATAACACATGCGCAGTGTAACTGATGACGCGTTGATGATGCGTGACCCCACCTCCTTCTTCGAGCAGAGAGATACGTGTGTGGATGTGTGTGCGGGAGCTGCTGGCCGTCCGCGGTGAGAAAGAAAAAAGCAGTAGATGACGGGATGAGACACAACATAGTGTAACGTTATGCAGACATAACAAGGCTGCTGAATGAGAGAGGCATTCGCCGATACGTTACACGGAAACACACCGTGTTAATAACAAGCCGACCAGCTCACGGTACCGCCAGCTGGGAGCCGTGATCTGTTTTTAAAGTCAGGCACCTTGGCGGAGGTCTGCGCTCTCCGAGTGCCATTCTAGTTGTAAAATGAAACCAGATTCAGCAGTGGCATCGCCTATTTCTCGCTGAAAATGTCTTCAGAAGTAGATTTTGGTGGATTGTTTAGATGGAATAACAGAAGGGTTATGAGCAGGCCGCCATGTCGTTTCCTGTTTGAAACGCCAAGCTGAAAACCAGGGACCAATCAGGGACATTCTACAATAGGTTACGTCACCGCTTGGACGGCCAGTTGCAGGATGTCCCCTAGAGTCCTCACCGGATCTGGTGGACATGTACCGCTGGATTTAACATTATAGACATGACCACTGAATATTTGTATAACAATTTAGCCACAAATTCACAGACTGACCGTACACGGTCCAGACGTATACTCGGTTTTGACCGAGTGTTTTTTTTACACAGAAGAAACAATGAAGTGATTCAGTGAGGAAATGGTTGATAATGTAAACAATCTCTGGTTGAATCTTTACACTTCTACGTCTCCTCTCATTTCTCCCTCCAGTGATGTGTGTTTATCAGTGCAGGGGGTGATGCTGCTGGGAGTGCATGCTCCTTTGGTTCACATTCATCCAACACACACACACACACACACACACACACACACACACACACACACACACACACACACACACACACACAGGCACACACAGGCACAAACACACACAGTAATAGCCGCTGTCAAGCTCGCGCTGCCTCCTGCTCACACATTAGCTCATCCTCCCTCAGTCTCCATCTCACTCTCTCTCTCTCTCTGTCTTGTTGTTCTGCACTAGAAAGCGAGGGAAAGAGGGGGGAGATGCTCCTAGCTAGAGGAGAGAGAGAGAGAGAGAGAGAGAGAGAGAGAGAGAGAGAGAGAGAGAGAGAGAGAGAGACTGGGGAGGGCGCAAGAGCGCGCGCCGGGTGAAGTGCGCGTGCTCCCCGTGCCGCCGCCGCTCGAGAGGAGAGGACTGGTTTATTCATCAGCTGAATGAGGGACTGAACGGAGGGAAGGATGAACAGATAGAGGGATGAGATAGTGAATGAATGAATGAATGAACGGATCCCGACCCGGACTTCTTCCAGAAGACACAAACAACCGTGTGTATTACTATTGTTATTAATATATGAATGTATTGTGATTGTTTTTACTCTGTTATTGCCATAATGAGAACCGTGTGTGTGTAGAAGTGTGTGAACCGCGAGGTGCCATCATCACTTTGACAGCCCCGTTAATTGCAGCGGGGGGTGTCAATGCGCACAGATCCGTGCGTAAATGAGGAGCGTGTCAGGGTGAGATCAAGAGGAGGGTTAACGGGAGAGGACAGGAGAGGAGAGGACAGGAGACAATCTACCGGACTTGGTCTCTCTCAGGTGCGACACCGCAGAGCCCTGCCCTGTCCTGGAGACGCCTTCACTCCAGCACCGCTCCTCCAATTAAGCGTTCACCCGGCAGCGCGCAGTCTCCATCATAGAGACAGAGACAGAGGCAGAGAGAGACAGAGACAGAGAGAGAGACAGAGAGCCTCGCTGGAGAACGGTGAGTGACATGTCCCCGAAAGCTGCGGGGGTATAAACCGAGACCGAGCCCGAGCCGAGCGGGGCTGTGGACCGAGCAGGCTGTGCTGCCGGTGGCCGGGTAGGGATGATGAGATTAAGGTCAGAGAGAGTCAGCGCATCCGGGTCTGGAGGCGCTGCGCACCGGGTCAGGGTGCACCAGAGAGACGGAATGGAGAGGGGAATTACAGCCAAATATGATACGAGAATATGATGTTGATGAGGGGACATGATGATGAAATAGCAGTTGTTGGATAAATTATTTCATACACATTATTTCTGTTTGGATATTTTTTAGTGCTGCTGATGATTGTGATGGTAGTGAGTTATGCTGAAGATGATGCTGGTCATAATGATGCCTATTGGTGGTGATGATGGTGATTATATTGGTTGATATCTATTTTCATGGTTTTATTATGACATTTTTGTCATTTTTATTTCTCGTGTGCATTTTTGATCATTGTTTTTGTGTTTTATTTTGAAATTTTGAGTGATTTTTCATGCACAAATGGCAGAAAATCATGTTTTTAGCCTCTCAATATGGAGACTTCATGCTTTTCTCTGTTTAATATCACATTATACTGAATAGCTTTGGGTTCTGGACTGACAGAACAAGACACTTAAAGACATCACCTTGGACTCTATAAGAAACTGGGATGGACATTTTTCATTATGATGAAATTGACTGAATTTGAATAGCAGTTGTTGGATGAATTATTTCATACACATTATTTAAATGTAGTGATGATTATGTTTAAATGTTTGGATATTTTTAGTGCTGCTGCTGATGATGATGATGATGGTAGGGAGTTATGATGATGGTGATGCTGGTCATAATGATGCCTACTGTGATGATATTGGTTGATATCTATTTTCATGGTTTTATTATTAAATTTTTGTCATTTTTATTTCTCGTGTGCATTTTTGATCTTTTTTTGTGTTTTATTTTGAAATTTTTAGTGATTTTTCATGCAAAAATGGCAGAAAATCATGTTTTCAGCCTCTCAATTATGGAGATTTCATGCTTTTCTCTGTTTAATATCACATTATACTGACTAGCTTTGGGTTCTGGACTGACAGAACAAGACACCTAAAGACATCACCTTGGACTCTATAAGAAACTGGGATGGACATTTTTCTGACATTTTAGCTGGTGGTGATGATATTGAATGATATCTATCTTAATGGTTTTATTATTACATTTTCACTATTTGTATTGGTCTCAAATTGTTTACATTTATGCTGTCTTATTATCGGCTTGTCAGTCATTCTGTAAAGTAGAGCTGCAACGATTAGTCGACTAATCGATCAGTCGATTGACAGGAAAATAATCGCCAACTATTTTGATAAACGCTTAATCGTTAAAGTAATTTTTCATGAAAAAATTGCAGAAAATGCTGTTTTTAGCTTCTCAAATATGGACATTTCATGATTTTCTCTGTTTAATATCACATTATACTGAATAGCTTTGGGTTTTGGACTGACAAAACAAGACACTGAAAGACATCACCTTGGACTCTAAGGGACTGGGATGGACATTTTTCTTTGCAATTTTCTGATATTTTACAGACCAAACAATTAATTGATTTATCTAGAAATTAATCAATAGTGAAAGTAATCATTAGTTGCAGATGGAAAGGTGCTGTACAAATTACATTTTATTGATTGGTAGATATTGGTGGTATGCTGTTGATGAAGATGATGATGAAGATGATGATGAGGAGGAGCAGAATGATGATGGTGCTGGTGGTGATGATGATAAAAACGCTTGTGATGGGAGTTTTGATGATGATGATGTTGACAGCTGAGCTAAGGGCAGCATGATGATGATGAAGAGGAAAATGGTGCCAGTAAAAATTCACAACGCTGGCATATGCTGGTGATCACAGTGATGATGATTAGTGATAATGAAGATGATGATGACGATTGTGGTTGTATTTTTTTAATGATAGCGGTGCCGGTGATGGTAGTTATGATGGTTTTGATGATGACGGTGGTAGTTTTATAATAATAGCTGAACCCATGGCAGCATGATGATGGCGATGATGAGGACTTTTTCATCAAAGATAAATAATTAACGTAAAGATATGTCGCCCTCTCAATAATTCAAACACCCAAGCTGTCTAAGGAGGCTATAGATTCATTTGCATATCTCAAACCATTTTTCAGCTTCCATCAGCAACAATGCTTCTCTGTGTTAAGCAGCTTTGATGCCGTCTAGCTGTCTGCTGCTATATCCAGTGGGGCATTCACTGACTGCGAGAGCCGGTGCGGGCCGTGTCTGCAGGGTGGTGATAGAACATTTTGGACTACTCAGACGTGCAAAGCTGTTTCCAGCGACTAGCAAATGTATTCCGATGTTTCCTTGCGGCGAGATGACATGATTTAATGATTAAGGGGAAAAATAAAAGGTCACTTTCTTGAGTTGAGATAAGTCTCGGTTTATAGGCCATGACACAGAAACAACTTCTCGAGACGAGATGGAACTTTGTTGGGGAGTAAATTTCCATTAGCATCAGAGTTTGAATTTATAAAAAAATACATTTTGTGTATATATTTGTGCTCTCAACTCTTTGGGCTTCCCTGCCATCTGTGTTGATTTAGTTCCATGTGTCCTGTTATTCATCCTGGGTGAGCCGTGTCTGTTACTGACTGCACGTCCAGAGAAACCAGGTGTTTGGAAGTAAAACCACATGCATTTATTCATTATTTTGTCAGAGGCCTAATTCTAGAAATGACAATATTGACATTGATTTGGTCAGGCTGTCACATTTATAGTTGTGTATGCACATAATGCATGCTGCCTCCGTACCTGCTAAGTCTCTGTGTATTTGTGCCGGAGCCAAAAATATCCCAAGACTTACTCTCTTTCTGTCTGCCTGCTTCCTTTCCTGTGACTGTATCCTCAGCTAATCCATTAATGGCTTAAACAACACACTGACTTCCCCCGCTGGAGAAGGTGGTAACCCACATCTCGGCCTCTATTCTCGTCCATGTTAATCTGGTTATGTGTATCGCTGGCACCGGTCTCTGGTTACTTGTGTTGTTACCAATACTGACCCCCTGGGATCCCGCTGGGATCCCGCCACTGTCAGCATAGCATGTCTGGCTAATAGCTGGGAGGGGACAGGAAAGTCCCCGTGGTCATAATCCTCCTCTCTCCGGTGTGTGTTTGTGCGTGTGTTACGCCGTTAGTAGTATAGGCTGCTGTCAGCAGGGGGGTTGTTAGAGATAGATGCCTTGTGTTCTGAACGGCGTCAGGAGGAAGAGGATGTGGGAAGTAGAAAAAGAAGAAATAAAAGAAGAGGAAGAAGAAGGAGTCATGTAGCCAGGAGGCTTCTATAAAGGTTACCAGAGGAGAAATGACATTTATGATCCTTTTAGGTTTTTAATTGAATGACACATACCATTCAAATATTTTAACACTAACCAATTATTTTTTATGGTCCCCTTATTGTCCCCCGGGCATAAAACACTTCCTCGTAGTGCTGACCTTATTGATTCCATCTGTCAATTTTCACATTTATCAGCTATTGTCTATTGCCAGTATGGATCCCTGAAGTGTTCAATATTAAAAAAGACAATTGAAAAAAATAATTTGTGTAAATGAATCAATGAACCAATAAATTGTGAAGTAATTATAAGAAATCATTCAAACTCAACCGCAAAATGTTTATTTTTGCAAGGAACAGTGTGTAACAGTTCGGGGGATCTATTAGCAGAGATGGAATATAATATTCATAACTATGTTTTCATTAGTGTATAATCACCTGAAAATAAGAATCGTTGTGTTTTCGTTAGTTTAGAATGAGCCCTTCATATAGGGAGCGGGTCCTCTTCACGGAGTCCACCATGTTTCTACTGTAATGGAAAATATACTGACTTATGTGACATGTTGACTTTGCTCTTCTGTAATGGAAATGTGCTGACTGACCCCGAAAGCACCCCCAGAAGCACAGTTCGCCTTTTGATCATGTATATGTATTTTTGTTTTCACACCTGTCTTGCAGACGGTTCTAGACTAGTTTCAGGTACGCCTGAGTTTCTTAAAAACGCACGACTCACTTCTGTAAGCTAAGTTGCCGCATCCTGCTTGTTAGGATAAAATAGAAGCCTCAATACATTTCTGGATTGTTAGTCACCAGAACAGACTTGCAACGGTTTATGCTCTGTGTGTTTTGCTGAACAACCATTGAATGCAACAATAAATAAGACAAAGACGTTTATTGTTCCAGTATCTTTATTGACAGTTCTCATCTAGCAAGGTATCAGGAATATTTTCCAACACACTACAGTAGCCCAGAACGGACAAACCAAACACTGGCTCTAGAGAGAGCCTTTCACGTTTTTACGTTACCTGAAGACCATCGTAGTTCTCTGACTCGCTTGAGTGAAAAACCGTGGTACCGCCAACTTCCGTTGCTCCTAAAGTAGTGTTATTATTGCAAGGATGGTTTCTGAGCGAGGCAAACGGCGTTACCACGGTTTTGCACTCGGCAGCTCACGTCACCGCCGTCTTGGAAAGGGAGGAGTGAGCGGAGGGGTACTCAGTCGGTTGCAATCTGCAACCACACCACTAGATGCCGCCAAATCCTACACACTGCACCTTTAAACTGGAGATATACCGTACTTGCCGTTAACTACGCATTCGCGTGCACATGACGCTGTCTCGCGTATCCTGCGTCCATTTGGAGAGTTGGTTGTATATGTTGTCGGAAATGAACGCGACGCGAACGCATGGTTAAAAAGCAAGTATATCTCTGGCCTTAGCTAAGCAGGGTTGTTGTGAGCTTGGTATATCAGCATCAAAGCGAACAGTGTTAGCCATCTCCTGTTGGCTAGAGCAGTCATTCCCAAAGCCTGGGTTTTGGGAATCATCGTCCTTTATTTAACATTTATATCTGCAGTACATCTTTGAGCCACATGAGGGAGCCTGAATGTAGCCTGTAGATTGTAGCCGACTTATAACATTGAATCTAATATAAAAGGCTAGCTTACATTCAGTTTGTTTTGCTGATGAGAGGAAATAAAAAGAGAAAGCATGTTAACTTGTAAATGCACTTATTTGGTCTCTTTAGTAAAAATGGTCCGAAACGTTCATTTACACACAAATTCGCTTTTCTCACAATTTACAGATGAGGCCTATTGTGAACTGGATCGTGATGGTTTGTCATTTTTTAAAAGTATGTCCCCAGAAAAAAAAGCTGTCTTTTTGATCTACACAGATTTGTGTGTCTGTGAACATTTAATATCAAAATGCCGTTGAGGTAACATGACATTGTTGTTGCTCCAGCTAACAGGAGCTAACCGGCTAAACTGGATAGTAGTTGTTGAGCTAGCTTGATTACGAGAGGCATGTGATTGGCTGAAAGGTGAGAGGGCGATGAACTCCACTCTCATATGTCATTATGAAATAAAATGCGAGATGAAATAATCATCAGAAAAAAATGCAAAAACAGACTTTTGAAGAAGGGCATTTTTGGGGAAAAAAATATATGATATAAAAATAATTAAAACGAATAATTAGTTGAGTTTAAATTATTTATATATTATCTTATAATAATTGATCTGTGTTATTATTTATATCATAATTTATTTTTATTCATGTAGTACTGAACACTTTGGGGCTCCGTATGCTTGATGCTTGCAATGCGAGCATTTCCCCCCACAAGGATCATTAAACTTTCAGTCCTCATCTCCAGCTTTCCAACTGACTCGCCAACTACATTTTAATTTAGTTTTTTCTTGTGTTCGAAAAGTGGCCCGAATCTCAATTTTAAAAAGTCCACTCCATCTCCTTCATCCGTTTGGACTGCCACTTTAATCAGGATGATTTTCGAGGGGCATTTTAATCTTACTGCGACCTAACTGTGAGTCCCCCCCCTCGAGTCCTACAGGTTGATTAATTAAGTCCCTATAACAATAGAATGAGAGGACAGTGATAGATCATAGTGTTCACCTCTCCTCTGGCTGTGGCACAAAGTCCGCTGCCCTATCCTGTTTTGTTTTATGCAGTGTTTGACATTCATGGAAAGCGCCCAATATGCTGCCTGCTCTGCCCAAATGCCACATCACATATTGGCGCCTCAACACTTGCTGGACTAGAGTGGACTGTGAATGAAAGCCAAGCGGTGTGCTTATGCTATCTACTCGTCTATCAGACCCAAAACGTTACAGTCAGTGCAGACATTTGTTATATAGAATTAGAAAATATAACATGACCTTAAGCCTGACTTCGCAGGACACTGTTATTTGATATAAGAGAAGTGTTAAAAATGTGTTTAACCCTCTGAGACCCACAATAGACACGTTTTTGTCTTTTTTAGAGGGGTACTGGGGGTCTTTAGGGGGAGATAGCAGGTCAACAGTAGATGTCACATAGAAGTGGTGTACATCATCTGAAAGCTGGAAACCTGAAGATTAATTTGAGATGCAGCTCAGCGCTGTGTCAGAAATAAACATGAATTAATTAAAATAAATTGTAAAGGTAAAACATTATGATAGAAGTATATGATGGCCATCCCCATGAAAAATTATGTCTCATAAGTGCTACATTTAACCATTTTCTTTTTTTACCACTCGAGAATTGATAAAAATGATTAATAATCCCTCCAAAATACCACATTAAGACACCAAGACCTTGAGGAACACCGTGGAAAAAGCCATGCTATTTGGTATCAAAAACTTTTGACATTTGGAGATTTCTGCAAGAACTGCATTTTTCCATCCACCCTCTGAATGCTCTAGGTCTGTAGTTTGTGGCTGTTAAGTTTCCTGAGGCTGTGATTATCCTAGAGGTCACAATAGGTCATTTTATACAGAGAGGTCAAGTTTGAAAGAAATCTTAATACACTAACATCATCACACATGAATCCACAAGAGTGTCAGCTTTACAGTGATACCCAATTTATGTAATTCCAAGACTGTTCAGGGACCCCAGTATGCTGAAATATTTAAACACATTTTTAAAATAGGCGAAAATAACATTTATGTCATTAAATATTCATGTTTGTAAAGGGGAGACTCGTGGGGATCCATAGAGTCCATTTTCAGTCACATATCTTGAGGTCAGAGGTCAAGGGACCTCTTTGAAAATAGGCATGCCAGTTTTTCCTCGTCAAAATTTAGCATACGTTTGGAGCGTTATTTAGCGTCCTTCCCGACAAGATAGTATGACATGGTTGGTACCAATCGATTCCTTAGTTTTTCTAGTTTCATATCATACCTTCTCTCTATAGCTCTAAAACCTACAGCCTCTGAAAGACAGTGAAGTCGGTCTCAGGGGGGTTAACACAATGTGACCTATAGGGCCTAAAAAGATAAGTAAGTAATGCACCTCAAGTATCACAGGAAACTAAATACTCTGCCGAAAAGAATCAATAATCACTTACACAGAGGGCTGGAACAATATGAGCTTCAGATCTATTCTGATCGTAACACCCTCTGAGTTTGAGAAACCAATAAAGATGAGTAGTGGCGACCTAATATCCCCCTGATTCCTCTCATGGGGCCAAACAGGTTGGCCGGGCCTCTGTCATCATTCACTCCGCTCGGTTTCCAATCACTCCCAAAGCATCACTTCAGAGATTCATTTGACACGTTTATTGCCAAATGGTGTGATTTCCAAGCTGGGTGTCAGTCTCTGATGAACCAACGGGGATCCCGCTTGCACGGCAGACTGATTTGGCCCTCGCACTTGTGTATCTCACTTAGTCCTCCGGAGGTAAAGTTGCAAATGAGTCGTTGATAGCCTGTAGCTCTGAATGCTGCATGCACCGCTTTTGGCTTAGTCCTCATATTGACCAAACCAGACAGGACAGTTGGATCTTGCGGTATTACTCTCCTCTCTGTATTTCTTTTTGGTGTTATATCACTTAGAAGTGATAAATGTATTGTTTGAAATGCATTTATCATGCACCTGGAAGTTCATACTGCAAGAATCTAACAAAGCATATTTATATTCAACAGAGGGTGTTTTCTCTATAAAGCACAGCCATGACAGTTTGTTACTAACACCTTCTTGGATTGTAAAGCTCCAGATTGTCTACATATATTTATGAATGAGAAAGCAGGGCTGAATGTGGTTGCTGAGAGAGCAGTACTAAATAAGAAACCCACTTTAATATCTTTATAACAGTGGCATTATACGTTGCATACCTGAGTTTTGTTATGTCATGCCGAAATTTACTTATCCCCACAGGCAGGTGACAAAATGTAGATAACGTTGCCTTCAGGTGCATCCGTTTTCCACCAATGATCATCAATCAAACGAGGAACGATCCATCTCAGTCAGAGATAGCAGGTCCTCCATGTAGAGTCGCCTCAATAGATTAGGATGCAATGCAGCAGCGAGGCCTGTATGGGTTTAAAGTGACTTTCTCAAGCAGGCATCACTAAATGTAGAACATGATGTAGGTGGAGGGAAAGTAAAAAAGAAAAAGTGCAACACTTAATCACAATGCCGTGCGAAGTGAACTGCTCGTGTCTTAATGAAGAGAAGCAAACTACCAGTGGGTTTTTCTTTTCTTTAAAGCAAGCCTATGTAACTTTTGCTGAACAACAGCTACTGTAGCTACAATTACAGGATAATGGTAAATGCTAAAACTTAGCACCAAGTAAGAAGAAAAAACTTTCAACAAGCTCTGTGTCATCGCGACTGGCGCCTGGGTCCCCGGCCTCCCCCCGTGCTGGCAACGCCTGGAGCTCCCCGCCCATCTGCCAGCAAAAGTCCACCGACAAATGAGTGGGGAGCTCTGGGCGCTGACAACATGGGGGGGAAGCCAAACACCGTTCATCTGCACACACTGCACACACTGCACACACTGCGATGACAGAGTTGGTTGAAAGTCAGCAAAGTATCCCTTTAAAGGTCGGATTGGCAATGTTGAGAAACTAGCCAGAGTACGTTAGATTTTTAAAATGATCCAACCAAAAACCCGGCCCAGTGTTGCCAACTCTTTTCCAATGAAAGTAGCTAGCGGCACTAGCTGCTAACTAGCTCCAAAACTCCCTAAATCTAGCGAGAAAGTCGCCAAATCGGCAACACTGACACTCCGTCCCTTAAGGTCTCCATCCTAAAGCCACTCCTCCAAAATTATCATTATGAATGTAAACATATCATAATAAACGTGAACATGGCTATTTTTGATACTCACAGCTGTCAAGCTAGCAACTTGTGGAAGATTTGGGCCGAATGAAATGATTGGCGGGCTTATTACAGTCCTGCGACATCCACAGATATCTTCTTTTTTCTTCTTTTTTTGTCAGAGCATTTGATTTATTGATTGTTGTCAGGATGTAATGAGAATTTCAAAAAAATGTTTTTGAAGAACATTACCAACCCTAGCTTTAAGTCAGCAAATGTCAGTTATTCAGCAATACATCTAAAGTTTGCTATATTAGCTAACATTAGCTACCTAAAGCTATTGGTTATACCAGACCAAGTAAGGCTGTAGCAGCAAAATCCCTCAACGTATTGAACTGAGCAATGGTGCGTTTTATAGCTTGTAAATCCAATGTTTAATTTGTAAGAATTCAAAAGTTGCATTAGTGTCGGTTTAAATAATACACTCAATCCCGATACCTTATTTGCATGAAAATATTTAAACAGCAATCAGATCTTTATTCCAAAAGAGTTTTCAAACTGATAAATGCATGTCAGCTAATGCTTTAATAGAAAAGTAGATGTAACGCGTTAATCTCCAGTTATGCGTGACTAGCAGAGGATTTTTCTGCAGAATCAGGCATGAAGGACCATTTGTCTGCAGGACCTCTTGACCCGGGTTATCTCATTCATCTTTAAAGATTAGCTACAATCCCACATGGCTGCTGCTGCTGCACAGTCATCTCAGTGTCCTTGGGTCTACATGTAATTACAATCAACACACAAAAACGGACATCCTCGGAATCCCAAAATCCCACACACGCATGCACACACACACGCAACCTAAAACTGACAGATTACAAATACATTTAAAAACGAACGCAAACGCACCTGATGGCGCCTTCATCAGTGTCACCATGTTTAAAGATGAGCTGGGCATTGATATGCAGAGAGGCTCGCCCGGCTGCTGCTGAGAATAGAAAGGCCCAAGGTGGAGGGGAGCCATTTGTTTCATGAATACCCTCCGTCTATGACACACACACACACACACCTGAACTGGCGACAGTGTGTGTGTGAGAGATAGTAACTGTGTCTAAATCTGTCTTTCTCTGTCTGTCGCTGTCTGTGTCTGGAGATGATGTTATTGTTGTCGCCGATGTTGCTGTTGCCTTAAATTACATTTCAGGGATGGCTTGATGTTTGGCAGCATGACACCGCGCTAAGTGGAAAAAAGTGACTTAGGTGGTTATGATTTGTGAAAGATAGACGAAGGAAAAAGAACACATTGCTTTTGTCCTTTTCACAGTCGCTGTCGGAGGCCAGATTCAGCACAATCTGCTCTTTTGAATTCATGAATGGGATGCATGATGTGAAAAGGACAATCACACAGACTTATCCAATCAACTGTGAAAATGGGCACTGATGAAGAATACATTGACCTTTTAAAGCTTTTATGAATGGACAGGCTTGAATAGGCCTCATGTGAAGTGAGCATTTTGTGGAGGATGATTCTGAAGCATTGAACTAAAATTGAGGAGAGTGAGAGTGTCTTTGGAGTGGCTACTAGGGATGTTACGATACCAGAAATTTAGTTGATGGCAATACCAGTGAATTTCCATGATTTTCGATACCAAATTTAAGAAGAAGAAGAAGAAACTGATTAGTTTGTGGCGTCCGTCGTCCAACTATCTATTGACAGCACGCTGCTGATATGTCAAAATGGACTAAATGGGTTTTATATCTGTAAAAAAAGCAAAACGACGGTGGGGGCAGTGGGTATTTAATGCCCGACCACCGTGTAACACCGGTAACACCGACTACCGTGTCAAGCCTACTTGTACCGGTTCCTAAGCCAAGTCCCTACGGACTGAGCTACTGCCGCCCAATTTTATTGAATCCGATGATCCGCCTCAAGTTTCTTGCCCAAAACTGCATTTTACAAGATTACGTTTGAACACACCATAATAATGTTAATTTACCATTTTCCAATTCTCATTTTTACTGAATAGAGGTTGAACACATTATAATGTAACTCAATGTGACCTCTGTCAACATTAACCGTTAGCTCTGTTATTTAGCCCACCGGCTGCTAACGGCTAACGTTAACTCGCTCTCCTCCTGCCGATTTCAACACAGATTTGTTGTTCACAATGTAGCATCATCAGGGAAGTTTTCTGTCGTCCCTGTGGGGACGGGACGCCGTTAGTCTCGAGTCCTGATCCCTGGCATGTTTTGAGAATTTTGGCATCGACTTGGTTCAGAAGTTTTCGGTTCTCGTGGCATCCCTAGTGGCTACCGGTTGTCAAACAGATGAAGCACTTGTTTCTCACAAATAGATTTATTTCTTCTCTCTTTTTGTGACTCCCTCTACCTCTTTCCCTCCCTTCTCTGCCCTGTTATTTCTTTTCCTCTTTCCTTCTCCACCCTGTTTGTACAGCTTTCACTCTCTAATTTTCTCCATCTCTCCATATCCGTCTCACTCTCTGTCCTCCCTCTATAGTTTGACTCCCCTCTATCTATCTCTCTCTCTGTATATTGGAATTAAAATCAACATTTTCAGGGCACTTTATAACCATAACAATAAGGGTTGAATACCCCCTTTCCCAGGATTTTTAGTGCCTGTATGTCTAATGGGTTTACCACACTTGCTGCAACACATACCATGATACCATAATCAATTGCTAAACTTTCTGACAGAACATTCCTTTATTTAGTAAAGTGTACAAATTTTACATTACAACACTCCCACAAAAATGTATTAGGAGCAAGTGTTAACCTGTGTCCTTCAAAATAAAAGTCCATGTTGGATTTTACAGGGATAGCAGTATATATATACTGTATATCTAATGTCCTGTTCATAATTTAGCACCACAACATACACACTAGGCTACTTCATATGTGTGTGTCTGTTGCATACTAAAACAAAGACACGATCCAATCATCGTTACTGCCAACTACGATAGTCTAACCTTGAAATGCTGTTGTTATTTGTACTTTTTAGAAGCAGCACTTTCTTCCAAATAAATTTCATGCTAAAACGGCAGCCTAAAGGCAAATATCTTTGACAATAAGGTGAGTGCAACATCTGTGACTGAAAACTATGGCTTAATCAGACATGCAGCTGGCCTCCATCGGGTAATTAGAGTGCAGAGCCGCATAGAAACGGATGGAGTATCAAGTGCATGCAACTAAACATCCATCAACAATGCTCCTGTGCCCCAAACCACCAAAACAAGCTAAAATGGCACTATGTTATGCACTGCGTTCTTTTTTTCTGCCCCACTGCACGCAGTAATATCCTTACATAACCGCTCTCACATACTTAAACTGGTAAGAGGAGATGCTGAAAAAAAAGGATGATCAGATGATTCTGTTTTGTTGGCCACTTAGAGGCACAAGCTGTAAACACAACATTATATAAACTTGATATGGCTTGCCTGTTGGCAAACAGTTACCTATTCACACATCCAGTAAACAGCATTCATTTGGAGTTGTGCTTTTGGCCACAGGATGAACATAAATCCAATATCCTTTCTCCTTTTTAGCTCTGGTTTTGGTCTCCACCAATTCTTGAGGGAAATATGTGGCTCTTTAGCTGCCAAATGCTCCAATGTGTTCACCAGCTAGTTGCTAACTTTCTGTCTGTTGTTTGGCACTGGTCACGTAGCGTACAGTGGGTATATCAGAGGTTTTTGAGAGCGGTGAGAGTGAAGCATTAACATCGCGGGCCTTAAAACCAAAACAACGAGCTGAAAGTTGCTAAAACGCTCGGTAGATCTGAGGGGAACAGCAGAGTCTGTGATATCTCTCAGCGCGGTCCCACACAAAGGTGTGTGAATGACACGATAATGCGCAAAGCAAAAGCGTGTAATGAGAACGCCGTTCATGCTTTAGGCGTGTCTTTTGTACGCCATGTAGTCTGTAACGACTGCAATATAAATGCATCTGCTACGCTCAGAGCTAGTGACGTAGAATAAAAAGTGAGAGAGACCGCTAATGGCTGGCGGGAAGGGAGGTGGATGGGTCCAACAAACACAGGACTTTCAACCAGGAGACCGGCGTTCTAGACCGGTGTTGTTTTGTAAGCTACGTTAATGACGATGGTAACATGCTTTTAGTGACGTTTGTGACATGTTTTCCGTACCTATGTTACGTTGTTTCCGTACGTATTGTACTTAGTTTACATACTTATTTTAAGGCCAACCATGATGTTTTTCCTAAACTTAACTAAGTGGTTTTGTTGCCTAAACCTAAGTGAGTGGTTTTGTTGCTGCCTGCTGTTACTGCACCTTCATGCACACATGTAATATTCACGCCTTAACACTGACACACTACCCTCTGGTGGACAGGCGGGTCTATTACATGCTCTGGCGTGATACAGGGTTGCATTTCTCTGGGTTTATAATTATGAGTGACTTCTTTCATATTATACATAGTAATTTGACCCATTGCTAATATAAAAATATTGATTATTGCGGCTTTAAAATCATATATGGCAAGAAATCTCGTTTCTTTCTGGGGAAAAAAGTCCCAACATTGGTCTGTGATTTATTATGACAGTAGGACGAGAATAGTTATATATATTTTTTGTATTTCTTTGTCTCCCCCTGTTTTACTGTCACTTTCATTTCCCTCCACCTCTTTCCTCCTTGCTCTTTCATTCCCCTCCTATACGGTCGCTCCCACTCCCATATCTTTTCTCTGATTACCTCGTCTCTCGTCTTTTCGCTCGTCAGGCTCGCTCCTGTCCGTCCTTCTCGATCAGTCTCTCTCTCGTCCTGTCCTCTCGCATCCCCCTCTCTGTCTCTGTCTCCGTTTGCCAGCTCGCCCCATTACTCTCTGTGGCCTCCTCACCTGGTGCCCTCCCCTGCCTGTCATTCCACTACTGGCTTGTTTACTACCTTTATCCCCTCTGCTTCAACCCTCTCCTGTCTCCTGTCTGCCCAATGTCCACCATCACTCCCATATGTCCTTATTACTGTCTCTCCCTGCCCTGCTCAGCATCCTTTAGAGATCTTACCCTGTACTGCCCTGTAACCCTTCATCTTACATTATATTTCCTAATTTACTCATCTGTGTTGTCCTAGTCTTTCCTGTTTCTATCCTCCTCTCTGCCCAGTAATCTGTCACAGCAGCATAAACCCAAACCTAGCTTATATAATCTGATAAGAGTCCACACACACACAAATAACAAGCTGTCCAGCCACGTTGCATGCATGGCTGCGGGGCGATTCTGCATGCAATGTGTGCGTGTGACGGTGTGCATACATGGGATTGTGAAATCTTGCAAGTGTCGGCTTCATTGGAGCGGTTGTGTTTGTGTTTGTGTGTGTGTGTGTGTTTTTAGAGGAAGGATTGTCGTGTCTGGTGGTTTTCTGATTGGTTTAAAGAAGGGATGAGGATCAGAAGCGATAGAGCGATAAACGGGAAAACAATAAAAAATATAATGACGCAGGAGTGGACGCCAGGCGCTCCTAAATAACCATAATCCACTCTGTTGTCATGCTATCGCAGTGTCTCTGCTTCTTTATTTCACACACACACACACACACACACACACACACTGCACATCTTCAGCTTTTCCAAACACTCACACTACCGCCGTGCAAATATACACCTCAGTGCAATTTCTCTTTATACTTGCTTTCCCAGTTCAAGTTTTCATGATTTGTCTTTGTGTTTGTGGAAGTTTCGTGACCTCAGTGCGACCCATCTCAAAAGGGCACCGGTGTCGGCACGAATCTGAAAATAAAGCTATTTTAATCTTTTCCTTTACTACCTGAAAAATAATGCCCTCTTTATGAAAAATATGCGCTGCCCCTGTGAAATGAAAGGGGAGGGCAGTGCGGGGGTTTTTCATCATACGGGAAAGCTTTGAGCTAATGAAAGACTCGGTTCCATTTAACTTCATTAGTTTTACCACAGCTCTGTCGCTGCCATTTCCTGAACACAAACAAATCAAACGTGCTCGTGCTATCCATCTGCTCTGTTATCAAACTGTACTGCTTCTTGGCATCGCTCACAGGCCCACACACACCGACTCACACACCGACACACAATTTCCTCTTTTTGGCATTCATTCGAAGGAGCAGTGATTTCTCAACACTACAGGGGTATTTACTTTTGAAATTAAAGAATTGGGAGAGAAATAGAGAAGGCGAGCGCCAACTCCTCATGAATAATGGCTGGAGGAGATTAATTGAACTGAATCTAATGTCCACACATGTCTTCCTCGTTGCAGTATAGCAGTAGCATTCTGTCCCTTTCTTGCAAAAAAAACTCCCCTTTCCTTGTTCTTGTTGTCCCAACACATCGCTGATTCATAACCAAGTCAGCTTGAAAATCCCCTGTTTGTGAAGCTTTACTCATAAAGTGATGGCTGGTCCCCTCAAATCTGGATTTCTTTTACAAATTTGTACTTACAACTGCAAGTCACTCGGAGTAAACGCCTCGGCCGCCGCGAGTGGCCGTGACATGAAAACGGAGAGAAGCTCTGAGTGGAGGTGTAAAGGCGATCGGGGTGAGCGTAGAGTGCAAACACTCAAAGACTTTAGGTTCCCTCAGGATGGCTGCTGTTCACTATGTGTGTGTGTGTGTTAGAGAGACAGAAAGTGCTTCTATGTATAGGTCTGTGTGATGCGTTCAAACTGTGTGACGACTTTTAGCTGTGAACTCCACGTGAGTGCATGTGTCATCGGGGCCCGGCAGCGGAAAAACAACAGTTAAATGAACAGCCCTGCATGGACGTCACCGAGTCACTGTAGCAAAAAGAAATCCATAGGAGTGAAGGAACGCTGTATAGAACAGCCTGCATGGGAGCATGGTGCGCTGTTGTGAGTTTAAATGTTCATTCTCAATGTTCGCATTCATTTATTTATGCATGATAACCGTGTGTGTGTGTGCTTTAGCTAGCTAGCTCCCCCAGGCTCTCTGCTATCTGTGTGTGACATTAGCAAGGGACGGAAGTCTGAGCACCGTGCTGCCAGCACCGCTCAACATCATACAGTACACACACACACACACACACACACACACAAACAGAAGAGCAAAAACAAACAAACGGAGGCTGGCAGATACTGAATATGAACATCTGCAATATGACTTGCGCTCGGGGAGAGCGGAGTGCGTGTGTGTGTGTGTGTGTGTTCGCGAGCGTCAACAAAACATATCCATGACTGCATATATCCATAGAAAGCTGGAGGGAAGATTATGCCGATTGTGCATTGCGTAATACCATACGTGTAATATGCATTATGAGATTGCATACATTACATTATGGGGGGGATTATCTAAAGCCACAGTTCGAGACCCGTCAAACTGCCAGTGCCAGTTATAGGCAGGCTTACACTCTCACAGCGTGCAGTCCACAGCTGCATGGAGGATATTATACAGTTTCTATTTAGTTTGTAGCTCATTAGGAATCATTAAAACGCTAGGACACTATGTTACCTTTTTATATTAATATAGGCATCACATGGTATTCATGGTTAAATAAATAGAGCATTTATTTAGAAGAGTGATTAAACACCTTCTGCTAGTATACATTACATGCCAGCCAATCAGAATTGAGTATCGTGCCATCATGTCATGGTATCATTTGTGATAAAGGGCATATGGTAGCAACTGATGCTGGATATAGTTTTAAAAAAATAGATCTAATGAAGACTGGGGCCAGGTGGCGACACCAAAGCTCAGCCAGATTCTGAAGGATGTTCTATTAAAGAGGAGTGGATATGTGGCAAAAGAAGGGACGTTTCATTAAAACATTACAACACCACATAACCAGCATTTTGCCTTTGAACTGCCATTGATGTGACAGTCTGGCTTAATATGTGAAGTTATGAAACTTCACTAGCTTACACCAAGCTAATGCAGCAGCCATTATAAGGACTGGGATAATGTTCAGTTTTTATATGAATATGCGAAGGAGCGCATCCCACAGTGAACCACTCATTCATGCTGCTATGCTCAGAGAAGCAGGGTTACGCAAGTAACATAATTAAGTACCGTAACATAATAATATATGCCCATGTTGTTTATCCTACTATGCTACTCACTAAAGAAATCTAATATAATTGAGTAAATGTTCTTCTATTGGCCTATTCAATTCAGAGTATTGAAGACCACATTTACTTGGCATTGTTGGAGATCCTTGATTTGCAATCCAGCATAGTATAACAAAAATAGGTTTCAAGATGTAAACAGTAATGCTGTTTACACCAAACTCCTACCCTACCTATGACCTGTAAGTTAAAAATAGTAACAGCAGACAATTTTTGCCTCAGGAGTGAAAAATTAGTCATCCTCAACATTTGTTATGTTATGTGTGCAGGATGATTTGTTCTTCTTTGGCAACTATCATGTTTTTCTCAAATGATGTACAGATTTTTAGGCATTCTATTATCTCAAATGACTTTGAAAAATTGTGCATTTAACTGCAGTAAATGGGAAAAACGCATGCCTTTGGACCCTTTCTATGTTTGTGTTGAGCCCCGAATGTTTACAACATCTGGCTCTGCCACTGTACTCGCTTCCTTTTATTGAAAAAGAAAATTCCCTCCGTGGTTTCAAATCTCAAGTATTTCTCGATAACATTATTAAATATTCATACAAATAAGCAAAAATCAAAGTTAAAGTTTAGAAAAAAACATCCAGAGTTATTATATATTATGTAAGGTACGATCAGTGCAGCCAATGCTGAAGTGCCTTAAACTTGCATTCTCTCTAACAGCCAGCAGGGGGCGACTCCTCTGGTTGCAAAAAGAAGTCTGATTGTATAGAAGTCTATGAGAAAATGAGCCTATTTCTCTCTTGATTTATTACCTCAGTAAACATTGTAAACATGAGTTTATGGTCTCAATCGCTGGTTTCAAGTCTTCTTCAATACAGCATGATGTTCATTTAGTAAATGATGGTCCCATTTAGAGTCAAATAGACCGTAAAGCAGGGGATGCTTGTGATTGACAGGTCGCTACCATGGCGTTGTCCGGTCTGGGAGTTGTCCGTGTTTTCAACTTTAACCCTTTCACAGTGTGTTTTCAGTTCATGAATGTTGACTGTAATCTTTTGGTCACCTAAAAAACATCTTATTCAGCGTTGGGTACTTAGCTCCACCCTCTCGTGTCACTTCTGGTTCCAAAAAACCAAGATGGCGACGGCCAAAAAGCCGAACTCGAGGCTTTGAAACGGCAGTCCACAAACCAGTGGGTGACGTCATGGTGACTACGTTTACTTCTTATATACAGTCTATGGAAATAACCATAACTTATCCAACTTCGGCAGAAAATGTTGTGTTCATGAAGGATGCCGATGCTACAAAATGCTAAATAAAGGTTTCATTACTGAGCGGTGTTTCTATTGCATTGTCCACCAATGTTTCAAACATCTCTATATAACTAAGCAACCTGAGTCTATACCCGTAAATGTAATCTAAGTTTGACTTTGGCTAATACTTTTGCTGCTCTGGGATGGTCATTAATACTCAGAGAGTCCTTTTCCACTGGCTGGGGTCCATTCAGATATTTTTCCCCTCTGATCATGTCTCTTTATAAAGGCAGAGTAGTTATTAACCCCCAGCCCCAGGGCCGTGTTCATTTAATTCATCCTCTAATGTAGGCCTAATCTAGTGGTAGAATGAAACATTCATACTCACTTCACCATTCATCTGTCTGCTGATACTCCTACAAACCTCTCTGCCCTTTCCAGCCTAAAGGGCCCACTGACACTTTTCTCATTTCCTCCTCTGTATTGTATTGCCATTACTCTCTTTTTCTCTTATTGTCTGCTCCTTTCCTTTCCTTTCCTTCCTCTCTCCTAACATCCTCCTCCTCCTCTCTCTTCATTACTCTAGTCCTCTCTGCCATTACCAGCATGTCAATATGCTGCTCGCTTGGATCTCAATCACGGCTTCAAACATGCTTTTAGATTGATCAAAGTAGATATTATACACACGCATGCGGGCATCACATGCATGCATCTTAACGCCCTCACAATGAGCCTGTGACCAATTAGCGGCTTCAAAGACGACTAGCAAACGCTGTGCAGTGTGTATAATCTCAGAAATTTCACATGCACACTCAAATGAAGTACACACAACTAACATGCATGTACATAAAATATGCATGAGAGTGAAAGTGGGAACATTAGAACAAACCCGTGTGTGGTTTTCTGTGCGTGATGTAGATGGATGCTTGTTATTCTCAGATGTGGCGGTTAAGAGGGATGTCGGGGCGAGGGTGGAACGCTTCAAAAGCTCTTTCATGCCTGCCTCAGTTAGGTCACATCGACCTCCGGATCTGCAGATCGATTGACCAGCCTTGATCTGACTCATTTGTGGAAGCAAGAAATCCCTGATTGAACTTTGTAATGCACATGCACGCACGCACGCATGTTTTAGGGATGTGAGAATTTGCAATTGACAGGCTCTTTACCACTGTGAATGGTGGGCCAATCATCAATAACACCTACTTATTATCCTTTTTTCTTTGACGTAAGGCTGCTCTATCTTAACAATTTAGTTCTTTATTTTTTGTAATTTTCCCCTAATCTTCATTTTAAGCACCTATTGTACTGTGTTTAAATTGAAATTTACCATCGAAAATGAACGCTGGAGTTGTAGTAGTTTATAACATGGAATGTAGGCTACAATAAACCATCATCAATTTACTTTTTTGGCCACTTGGGGGCAGTGGAACAAGCTGTAGACAAAACATCTGACATTACTTTCTTAAGTTGTTATAACGAACAGTTGCCTACTGTATTTACAACAGTTACCTTCTTTATTTACAAGAGTTACCTACTGTATCTACAACAGTTACCTACTGTATTTACACATCCAGCAGACAAAGAGCAACATTAGCATTTATTTGTAGTCGTGATTCTGGGCGCTCCATTAATGTAAAGCCAAATGCCACTCTCCTTTTAGCTCTGTTTTGGTCTCCACCATCTTCGTAGGGGAAATATCTAGTTCTTTAGCGGCTAAATGCTCCACTATGGCTGCGTTAGAAATCACATACTAACATATTTACACTAAGTACTGTACGACGTAAAATTTAGTATGTAGTGCGATCACAATGCGTAGTACGTGTACGTGAGAAAGGCCCCGATGTATACTACATAAGCTAGAATTTCAGAGTATGCGACGTGAGCTTCCCGCACATACTAAAAATCTGTTAATATGTCACTTTATTAAGTTTAATATGTTTCATGCGAGAAAGTAACCATTTGGATACCCAATGTGTAGTCAGTTTATCCAAATAACCGGCCTGGCTGTGACTTTAGCACACTTCAGTGTGAACAGTCTTGTTATGGAGAATTGTTCTGTAACACTTAAAAACATTTTGAATAAAAACACAAAACACTGTAGCCCTTCAGTATGTCAGTATGCGATTTTGAACACAGCCTATGTTCACCAGCTAAGCGCTAACTTTGTCTCTCTGCTGTTTGGTGTTGAAAAACAGCTGGAAACTATGCTGACAAGGTCGGTTAGAGTGAACCAAAACATTAAAGTTGCAGGCCCTAAAACCAAAACAATGAGCTGAAAGAGGCTAAAGTGCTCCGTGGAGCCGAGTGGAACCGCAGAGATGGGTGATAATTCTTTGCGAGTTTGTCAAGCAACCCCTTTCACATTGTAGTGATGTGATCCATTGCTCGTATTGAAATATTAAGTGCAGCTTTAAGGTTTTAGATTGATAGCTTTGGGGGAGCCATTACTTACAGTTCATTTCAGCGAGGTATGTAAATCCACTTGCAGAGACTTGCATCTCTTAAAGTGAACAGCTTTGTTTTTTCTTTTTTCATTATTGTAAATGCAGTCGCGAACCGCTTTGAAAAGTGCTTGTTGGTGCGCTCAAGGATGCGCTTTTGAGCCGAAACAAAGCAGCTTACCCTCAAATCCTAAAAGTCAAACAGCACCTGAATGCAACGCAAAGGAACGTTTCTGAAAACTGCCCTGGCTCACACTTAAATGATCATGTGTTGATATCAAATGAAGTAAAAGGTTACCAAACGTTTCTTTGAGCTGACTTTTATTGCTCGTAGTGTAATTAATGGAAAACAGTGGATGCCTGTGAGATAGAAAGTCAATCTAAAATGTTTCATTCGCCAGCAGCATCATCATTATGACGAGCCGACGAGTACAACCGCAGTCCTCTGGAGCATTAGATTCCATGCTCAAGGGCATCACAACTCTAGTCACATTTTACCAAGCCAGTCGTTAGATTTCAACTGGCAACCTTCCAGTCACAAGCCCACACACACACACACACACACACACACACACACACACACCCACCCTCCTCTAACCTCGCTTCCACCTCTGTCCTCCGGTGACCTCCACTCTGCTCTCAGAGGTGAGTCGCCTGGAGCTGTCTGTCAGAAGCGGCGGTTTAATTCATATTTTGAAGGAGAAACGACAGGCGAGGCAGAAAGCTGATTACACTCGGGGTTTACTTCTGAAATCTACCGTGTACACCCGGCGTGTGTTTTTATTGACCTCCTTCACCCTCGCTGTCAAACGCCGTCCCAGTTAGATGCGAGAAAATATCATCGATCCGAAGATGGAAAAGCAGCCGGAGGGACTTGGACCGAACTCACGGAGGATTTCTCATTTCTCCTCTTTCCCTCTGTCACACACACACTATCACCCACTCCTCTCACACCCATAATGATAACGTTAAAGACTTTTGTATCTCATTAATCACCATGGCAACAGTATTGGACCTACTTTCTCTCCCTTTCTCTGTCTTGGTTTAACTCTCACACACATGCACACACACACACTGGGAGATTATGTTTCCACTCTCCTCCACTATACCATCTATATTCAGTACAGTATTGGATATTATCGGATGTGACTGCTGATGCACGCTCACTGTTGCTTAAATTTTGTCGCTGTAGGATATGCTGCTGGATTCTGAGTGATTGCATGCGTGTTTATGTGTCATTGAGTGTGTGTGTTTGTGTGTGTGTAGGAAATACAAGCTAGTGAGTGTGTGGGTGAGTGAGTGTCTGCTGGAAGCTGTGGCAGGTGCGTAAACCCCCCCGGGGGCACGAGTTACACTGTTAACAGCGTGGTGCTACATCTGTGTGTGTGCGCTCCAGGGGCATCCACATTACTATAGGTAATATAGATTGGTTATGTAGGTTGTATGAATGCAGAGCTCAAGTGTGTGTGTGTGTGTGTGTGTGTGTGTGTTTCCGTACTGTAAAGCAGGTGAGAACACTTCAAGATGTCTTGAGCAGATGGGAACTCAAATGTTATTGGAGCGTATACGCTACATGATTCATTTATGGTGTGTAAGAGTGTCCCTGCGGCTCATTGTGTATGTATGTGCACTTGTCACCCTGAGGGGGTTATATAAACATAATTTCCCTACCAGCCAAAGCACAACACAGCGAGGGAGGTGAGATGTGCTCAACGCTGTGTCAGTATTTAAAGAATTATTTCTCTTCTTTTGTATTCAAGTGAGCCAGGCAGAGCTTTGGCAACACCTGTCTGTCCGAGCTAGTTCGCTCCAAAACATAATCACCTTTTAGTGAGACCGTAGATTCAGGGCGAATGTAATTTAAGTGTCAGTTATAAACACTTCTTGGGCCCATAGGCAGTGATGAGCTTAAAAAGCGGATTCCAAAACTCTTGGTGGAAGATTTAATGAACGCTCCAGTCAGAGAAATAACATTTATGAGTCCCTTCAGAGACTCATTAACCTCAGTCCCCCCCCCCCCCCCTTCGCTTTTCTTTCTTTTATGTTCATTTTTTATTCAAAAAGGGCAGAAATGTATCGGTGTTAAAAAAAGAAATACAATTCACAGCGCTCCACTTCCACTCTGTGCTTTAAATATTTATAGTTCTTTCTATTGCTTTGAGACCTAATCGGCAGCTAACTGGCATTTTCCTCCTCGATTTCTATTATGTGAAGCATTTCTGAGCTGTTCTTTATTGAAAAAAATTGGGTTTTTTTTGGAACCAGAAATCACAGCAACATTTGATTATGTGAAAAAATCTGGGTGAACATTTCCTTAAAGAAACAGTAGCCTTAAAGCCCCTAGGCCTTGTTAGCTGTTATTCTATCAATTACTAATACTCTTGATCTCTGTATACACATCTATTGCCAACAAGTTCAGTGAGTCATGCCACTCCAATAGTCGAGAGAGTGATTTGTGTTTTAGATAGTTGTAGCTGCCAAGTGTTGTTGGCCAGTTGAAGTTACTTATCCCAGTTGGCGGCAGTCTTTCTTTCTAGTCTATATATAAAGGTTGTGGTGTGTTTTCTGTGCTAGGGGCCAATTTAACATCACAGGACCGATAGTTGGAGCCAAGTTGCACCGATGTAGCTCGATGATTTTGCCCCTTTTTTTCCCAGTAGCTTTCTTTCAATGGGTTCATTCTCAGTTCACTCCTTCCTCAGTGCTGCGAGGATTCACTGTTGATTCTTGGATGCCGTCTATCAGGGGGTCTTGTTCTCCATAACAACTCCAGAGTGGTTGTCGTTGTGGTGGAATATCAATCATGTGTTCCACCTGCTCTGAATCACCAAGCTCTTGGACGTGACCTTTGGAAAGGCGTACCGACACTTGGGTTCATCGTTGTGTGTGATTGTTTTTTGTGACTTCCTGTGCACAGACATGTTGTGTTTGGAGTAAGTGAAGGCTTTTGTCTCTGGCTCTGCTGCAGCTGACTGTGACAGTGCTTATTTGTTGCCCAAGGCAAGATCAACATCACCCCGTCTCTTTAAATGACCTCTGACAGAGTGACACAGGCAATGATTAGAACTCGTAAGGGGGCTGACGTCCTATGAATTCTTCAGAGAAACAGCGAGAAGCAAATAAATATCTCTCAGTGGCTTTCATATAAAAAAAATAGTTGGAAACACATTGAAGTTTAGTTCCACTTTAAAGCAAACAGAAGTGATTCAGCAGAAAGCAAACACGTCTGTGTGATTAGAAATTGAGCGAGCTGGTGTGAGGCAGCTAAGCCTCCTGGTCTCGTTGAGGCAACCTGTCATCCGCCGAGCCGCCTGGCTGCTTATTGAGTGCTCCTGCGGGCACAAGAGGCCAAATGAGAGGAGGAGGTGATGAATGGTACCAGTTTTCATTTGCATTTCTCGCAACATTTTGACTTTTGATAGAACTCTCTATATATAGTGTAAGATATTGCCATCCCCCCAAAAAAAACGTTTTTAGTTCGACATTTTGGAAAATACACATATTCGCTTTCTTGCTGAGAGTTTGTTAAGAAGCTGGATACCACTCTCGTGTCGAGCCAGGAGTCGATTAGCCGAGCTTAGCATGAAGACATGTAGCAGGGGAAGCTCCTAAAAACTATGTTCCCATATAACTAAATTGCATTCTCAATTACGTTTGTAAAGAAATGTATTTTGTTAGGGATTACGTTTGTCTTTTACGTATCACAAATACCTTTGTAAGTCTGCAGACGGCCGCAGCGAGTGACGTAGTACAACGAGCGACGTGCAGAGCAGGTGATGTAATATATCGACTGCGATTGTGAATGAAAATACTTTGAATAAAAACGTTATTGAATAATAACAGGTATAACGAGCGATAAAGTCTACTACTGACGGACGGGAGGGGAGGTGGAGGGATCCAACACACACTGGACTTTCCCCCAGGAGACCAAGTCATTTTAAGCCAAACCATGATTTTTTTTTTACTAAACCTAACCCAGCATTTTTGTTGCCTGAACCTAACTTACTAGTTTTGTTGCGTTTTCGTTTTGTTTTGTTTCAATTTACCACATTAATCACATGTTTAAAACTGTTTAAAACCGCGACTGCAATACAGGAGAAAATACGTTTCCCTCAAAACGTGTTTGGGTTATGCAGTTTAGTTGTATGGGAACGAAATTTTGTGGGAGACAGACTTGAGCAGGGGATACTTTATGCTAAGCTAAGCTAATTGCTTTCTGGAGCTAGCAAAAATACTCCGATGAGACATGAGAGCAAGTCCATATTTTTCATCATTTCGATGTTTGTTTGTATCAATTACGTTTAAACACCGACTTCGAAACTTTTGTCCGTCAAAGTTTTCGGAACAGTTTCGTCTTTTTTTTGCATCCGTCAAAAGGCAAAAGAGGGTTGTTTGATCAATCAGAGCCACCGTCCGTGCAAACTTCATCATCCAAAATGGCATGATACACATTCCCTTTGTCTCCCAGCACGACGCAGTTTACGACAAAGAAATAAAAGACTAGAGAGATGCAGAATTTAAAGATAGATTGTGGCAGGTGATCGCAGAACAGCTTGTAATCAAGGAAGGTTGCAAAACAAAGGATGTAGGAAATATTAGACAGTAGTGATTGTGCTCTAGGCAGCTAAACGATAGCTTCTTGCTAATGTCATTCATTCATTAGCCTTGTTTTAAACTAGTGCTATCCATTGCACCCATGTAATTAATTCAGTTTTGTCTTGTACTGCAAATTTTCGCAACAAATAGAATAATAAAAAGCATTGGATTCAGTGTGCAACGTTTTTATCGAAAAATACGGACTTGGTGTGCAAAAATCTTAAGTCTTGGCAAGAAAGGGAATAGGTATATTTCCCAAAATGTTGAACTATTCCTTTAACTACTCTTGTATAAGAATACATGGAAAGATGAGGTAAAGTTGGTGCACCATTAACCTGCGATATCTAATCCCAAAATAACAACAATCGTAACAGCATTCACAGATGTTTTTTTCTTTGCCCACCTGACTATTTCCACATGTAACAGGGTGTTGAGATTTCAAATTGTCCATGTCAAGCTCAATGTGAGGTGTCCTCCTCCAGAGAGCTCACAGACAGAAAGTCAGACAGCCAATTCAAAGTCAAACTCCCAGTTGTGAACAGTGTCTGAAGACAGGTATGAGTCATCCCCCTCAGCCGACTTACACATCTTTGAAAACATTTGGCACCCAGTCATTCGGTCTGCTCGTGTGTGTGTGTGTGTGTGTTTGTGAGCGTGCACAGGTTATTGACTCTCTGTGTTTGTGTGCATTGGCAATACAGACTGCCAAATAGGCAGTCAGCTGCAACAGTGAGTCACTCCGTCTCCCTCGACTCAATACAGCGCCATTTAGACAAGGCTCAGAGGTGTGAGTGTGCACTTGTCTTGTATATGTGGGCTTGCATTTCACATTTCAGCCGTGTGTTTCTTCTTTATTTTTTTTGCATCTCTGTGCTTGTGTTGCATACGCTACGTGTCTCTGTGTTGTCAAACAGTACACTGCATGTGGAGACTGTGTGTGTACGCGTGTGCGCGCTGGTGTGTGACTGTGTTTGAAAGTGAGCTCCGTGTTTTTGTTTGACCTTTGGAATTCGCTCGGTTCGCCGCGCACCGCTGCTTCACTATAGATCCATCGACACTGAGAGAGAGAGACAGAAGTAAGGAGAGAGAGGAAGAGAAAAGACATTAATGTTTAATTTCAGAGTTGAATTTGTGCAATTTTGATATTGCTCATGCACAATTTATACCAATGTCATGAATTGAATAAGAGAGTCAAAGGGACAGACACAGGGAGAGATAGAGATGTCAGTCCAGTTGGCCAGCTTATAGCCCGCAGGTCAAAGGTCATTTAAACACTCTTAATGAAATAACCCTTTAACTGCTTTCTAATAGCCGTTGTTCGTGTTTTTTTTTGTTTTACAAGCGGGCTCTCGCCTTGTGCATCTGGATCGTGGCTCTGATCATTATCGGAATCCTGGCATTGGTTCACCACAGGATCAATAATGAATACATGAGTAGGTAATTGAAATGCGTTCCCTCAGGGGGTGAGAGGTGAGTCAGATCCAAATGACGGCCTTCTAACACGATTGGGGCAGAATAAATAAAAATGCCGTAAGCGCCTGCAATATGGATGAGGACGTGTTTTCTGTCCGTCTTACTTTCTCTGGTTCATTTGTTGGTTTTCTGGTTTGTTATTTGATGCTTTGGTTTATTCTGTGGTTCTTAAGTCCGTTCTTTGGTCCTTCGATTCGTTTTTGGTTCTTCGGTTCTTTCTGTGGTTTGTTTTTTGGCTCTTTAGTTCTTTGGCTTTTTGGCTGGTTGATTATTTGGTTCTTTCTTTTTTTTTTCTTAATTTTTTTGGTTCTTTGGTTCTTCCTTTGGTACCTAAGTTTGTTACTTGGTTTGTTGGCTCTTTGATTATTTGATAATTTGTTCTTTCTTCTCCTTGGTTCGTTCTTTGGTTCGTTCCTTGGTTCGTTCTTTGGTTCGTTCCTTGGTTCGTTCCTTGGTTTGTTCTTTGGTTCGTTCCTTGGTTTGTTCTTTGGTTTGTTCCTTGGTTCGTTCCTTGTTTCGTTCCTTGGTTCGTTCTTTGGTTCGTTCTTTGGTTCGTTCCTTGGTTTGTTCCTTGGTTTGTTCCTTGGTTCGTTCTTTGGTTCGTTCTTTGGTTCGTTCCTTGGTTCGTTCTTTGGTTTGTTCCTTGGTTCGTTCCTTGTTTCGTTCCTTGGTTCGTTCCTTGTTTCGTTCCTTGGTTCGTTCCTTGTTTCGTTCCTTGGTTTGTTCCTTGGTTCGTTCTTTGGTTCGTTCCTTGGTTCGTTCTTTGGCTGTTCCTTGTTTTGCTTCTTGGTTTGTTGGCTCTTTGATAGGTTGGTTCTTTCTTTGGTTCTCTGGCTCTTTCTTTGTTTTTTTTCTTAATTTTTTGGTTCATTCTTTGGTAAATACGTTTGGTACTTGGTTTGTTCACTCTTTGAGTTTTTGTCATTTGGTTCTTTCTTTGGTTGTCTCCATGGCTGCTTGATTATAGCAAAAATCATAATCACGGTTATTATGGTAAATATTGAGATTATGATTATTTAACACGGTTACTAATTGACTTTGGAAACATCATGCTTTTAGAAAGGACATTTTATAGCCTACATTTTAAAGTTAAATGCATCAATCTTGTGCATTTTGAGAGCAAAATTAAGAGGCTAGATCTATGAAGAACTCTAGTAAATAATTCCCACACTTAGCGGTCATCCCTGACCTGCCGAGCGGGGCGAAAGTGCTATATGCGCTGTAATGGAAAGGTGTATGTAAAGGTGGATTTATAACACAAGACGGAATGCGGCACAATAATAGTTTTATGTCGATTATCTTGTTTTCATAATCGTTGGAAGCCATAATCATAATTGAAACTGAAATTTGATTATTTGCACAGCTCTATTATGCCTTCATTTGTCTCCTGGATGAAAACTTTCCATTACATTGTGTGTGTAATTTATTTAATTAGGAATTACTTCCTTGGTTTCTAAATCATTTTGCATGGCAACTTCAGTATTTCCAGTGTTGACATAATTAGTTTTGCAGATCTCAACTTACCCACTGTCTAATTTGTAGCAATGTTCCAAAGATGCTGATGTGTGCAGCTGGTGCTGTTTTATTGCATTGGTGGATGTGCGAATCAATAGAGCCAGAAAGAAGGAAATGGAGATAAGAGAAGAAGGGGATGAGAGAGAAAGAGAGAGAGAGAGAGAGAGAGAGAGAGAGAAAAATTGAAAGAAAGACAAGTGAGCAGTTGAAAATGATAAAGAAGTTGCAAGGCGACATTGTCATTACGAGAAGAGTCAGAAATTGGAAATGCGTGGCAGGTGGACGTGACTGAGGGATGGAAGGACGACTAGAAAGTGATGAACCAGAGGCACAAAGATGGAGGAAAATAAAGGAGAGAGTGATGTGGTGAGGAAAACGTTGCAACATTAGGATGACTGACTGCAGACCGATGTGACTGTGTAGAGAAGAAAGTACAGATGACAGAAGTGTAGAGGTGGACTGAGAGGTAAAAGAGATGAAAAGAGCAGTGGAGGTTAACAGAGATGAGAAGCTGATGCACAGTGGAGTACAGGCAAGCTGCAGGAGGTGGGGAACGGATGGATGATTGCTATGCAGATGGAGTGTGGGACAAGATTAAACCTAATTAGAACATTATAATGACTTTGTAAGGTGTAACGAATAGATGGAAACCATTACACTGGAGATAAAGAATGGAACCGGGCAGCTCTTTAATGAAGAATAACACTGATTCTAACCTGGGTCATTTTTTTTTTTTGGAAAATCCTGCATGAGTTTGAAATGGATTAAGTGAAGCTTGAGCAGAGAAACAAATGGAGAAAGATGAGAATAAACAAGGACAACAGAGAAAAATAAGGATCAAAGCAATGTAGAATAACAATTTATATCAAAAATCAGACAAAGGAAGTTATAAAGAGGAGAGAAGTGCAATGTAAGGAGGTGGAAAAAGACTGTTTGAGGTTTCTAAAGATTATCTTTCCAGATGTTCCTGTGGTGTGAGGTATGTTAAGAGTGTTTTTACATCCCCCGATTGGCTCTGAAGTCCATCCTGGACGCACCGATTTCAAATCGTTAATATTAAACATGTTCAATATTTATGTTCGGATATCCTTTTTTGTGTGGGGAACCCCAAGGACAACCGATGGCGCAGTCACGTAGGAAAGAACGATAGCCAATTGAGAACCAAGCGGACTGGAGGAAGGACAACCACTGCCGTAGTCATGGCAGCCGCGGCTAATGCATGAGCTAATGCATGAGCTAATGCATGAGCTAATGCAAAACGCGAAGCATAAAGTAGTAGTAAGATGGACCTCAGAAACGGAGGACCAACTTGTTATTTGTGGCAACAATGCGAGTGTTTATTTAACGTGTCTCCATGACTTCATATATCCATCATTTGTGAATTTTCAGTACAAACTAGAGCAAAAACAAACATAGCTAATTCTTCCTGCCCGTCGTCCACCATGTTTGTTCACACTAAAGTCACGTTTTTTAGTCGGGACTCTTGTTGTTCATGAATGAATCTGTTACTGTGTGTGGTGGCTGTTTAGGCCAAATTGTTGCTCTCCACACACTATAGGAACAAAACTGTTAAACTGATCATAACATATGTGTGGGCTCTCTCACATTTTCAAAATCTGTTAAGATTTAAAAAATCTTTTAGTGTGGGCCAGAGATCACTTAAGAGAGATCACATGGAGAGAAGGGTTATCCAAGATGAATGCCAAATGCATGCTAAAATGCTAAATTAAGATGTTGAACATGGTACACATTATCCCTGCTAAACATCAGCATCAGTTAGCGTGCTGGCAATAGCATTTAGCACAAAGCACCGCTGTTTCTAAGAACAGCCTTACAGTGCTGCTAGCACGGCTGTGGACTCTTAAAGGGCCAGTGTGTAGCATTTAGGGGGAGCTATTGGCAGAAATGGAATAGAATATTAATAAGTATGTTTAATTAAGTGTATAATCACCTGAAAATAAGAATCGTGTTTTGGTTAGCTTAGAATGAGCCGTTTATATCTAGATACGGAGCCGGCAGCCATGTTTTCACAATAGCCCAGAAAAGACAAACCAAACACTGGCTCTAGATAAGGCCATTCATGTTTTTGCCTTTTAACCACTGTAGTTCTCTTACATGCTTGGCACACGGGAGAAGTTTCAAGTTCTTATACCTCTAGATGCTGCCAAATCCTACACACAAGCCCTTTAAGCTTGTTGTATAGATTGAAGAGAATCTGACACAAAAAATCAAAGCATAAAAAAAACCTTAAAACTATCCTT
This sequence comes from Hozukius guyotensis, assembly GCA_916700995.1. Classification (NCBI taxonomy): domain Eukaryota; kingdom Metazoa; phylum Chordata; class Actinopteri; order Perciformes; family Sebastidae; genus Hozukius; species Hozukius guyotensis. The sequence goes on along the minus strand of CAKALU010060146.1, from coordinate 110,524 downwards.
ACTTAATTCAGTTTATGCATATAAAAAAGCTTGTATCAAACACAAGTAAAGAGCAAAAATACACACTGGTTTCACTGTATTGGTAATCCTTGATATGCTACATGTATTTCTTACGTCTTGTGTGTGTTGGCAAACAGCCCATATTTTCAGTTCTTGCCCTTAGTATGCTGTGACCTCGGCTCATCAGAGACACTCCGTCTTATCTAATGTGACACTTAAGAAAGATCTACATTAAGGGCTGAAACACAGGTCTCTAGCATAGTTACCTTGACGGTACATGTATACTGTGTGTGTGTGTGCGTGTGTCCAGGTAAGGGCTCCTCTAATAGGCATTCACGGGTGAATGAAGCGGAGGAAGCTTAAAGAACCTCTAGTCAATCTATTGCATATTCTCATGGGCCCTAACCGCTACACACACACACACACACACACACACACATGCACACAATACGGGGCGTCATATCTGACAGCTCGGTAAATGCTTCCGTCTCCAGTGCGCACAGTCATGCGTGGACATGTACGAGTGCCATTACCTTCACGCCAGTGGAATATTGGAATTTAATGGCGGTGAATGTGAAGTAGCTTGTACATTACATTTAATACATTTATCCCCAGCCCCGGGCCGGCAATACGTTTGCACAAAAGTCATTCTAGCAGAGACGACCGGGGCCCAGTGTTTAATAAGGTGAGGCTACGATCGCGGAGTTGTCAGTTTGAATCCCGGGAGAGGCTGAAATGTCTGGGAGAGAGATGGAGACACACACACTGCCCTTGAACAAGACACTAAAGTCCTGAGGCCGGCAACGCAGAACTACGAGTGTGAAGTAACTGCGCTTAATCAACCTTTCTAGACGAAGGTTAAAGTAATAATCTGTGACACTTGTATGTAGATGTCCATTTTGTTGCCCTATGCTGATTGATATAGTACAAAATTGAGTGAACCAATATCCAGTTTTTGCTTCGCTTGTGTCCGAATTCAGAATATTAGGAGACGCATGTCGCTTTGGTCACCATAGCAACACACAGGGAGGGGTCACAGCCAAAAATGATGGCTCATTTTTGCTCATAAGAACTATTGATATGTTGGTTGTCAGCAGTTGGTCCGCGCATACTGTAATCCTCACACAAACAGTGGGTGGTGGGATGCCAGCTTTCTGCTGGGACTGAGCAAGCACCAATGTTTTTGCAAAGATTTAATACTTGTTTGTTTTTCCAAGATCGCCCCTGAGCTGTCTCACAGTTTGTTTTAATTTATTGTAAGGCTGCCAGTAGCTCCCCCCCCATTTCCTTGAAGCATTTGAGTGTGGAGTTGGGACACAGATTTGGTTTCTCTTTGGGGAAAATCCTCTGCTGTAAGTACAGGAAGTGATTGCTCTTTTGTTCCTACACCTGCTGCAACAGTAGATGAATTGAGATGAGGGATTACAGTTTACAAGGCAGGAGGAAAAGAGTGCAACAAGTGGGCAACTTCCAGGTCTGATAAGTGAAGCCAATGCAGAAGTGCCTTAAACCTGCATTCCATCTAACAGCCAACAGGGGGCGACTCCTCTTGAGCTACAATATGCTGAGAGGTTATTATGGAATTTTTGCCCAATGATGCCAAAAACATTCTGCCTATTGAAGCTTTAATTGTAACATTTTGGTCGCCTAAAAATGTCTTATTCAGCGTTCGGTTGTTCTTAGCTCCACCCTCTCGTGTCACTTCTGGTTGCAAAAAAAACCAAGATGACAGCCAAAAATGGCGAACCAGAGGCTTCAAAGCGGCAGTCCACAAACCAATGAGTGACATCACGGTGACTACGTCCACTTCTAATATACAGTCTGAGTACAACCTATAGAAAACTGAGTCCCACCCACACTCTTTAATTAATTGATTGAAGTGATTTCTGGGAAGTGCAGTGCACAGACCCAACAACAGCGGGACCTTCACAGTCACCACAGCCCCTTATTTGGATGTTTACTCTCCCTCAGAAGCCTCCATTTAATATTTCAGTGCCAGTAATTTAATGCAGGGCTCGGCCGAGAGCTCCAGAGACTCGTATATTTTACTCTCTTGGGCGAAGGCGAGAGGAGGCAGAGGAGATTTGTTAGGGAGCTGTGTGAGAGAGGAATCTGCATTTTAATTGATTTCGGGCAGGATATTTTTAAATTTATGTGAACATGAATAAATTATTCATGCGTAGGAATATGTGTGTGTATTAATGGTGTCACTGTCAGATAGTGTAATTACTGTAAATGTTTCTTCTGTGTTTCTATAGAAACAGTGTGAATTTGTGGGCTTATTCTGCAGTCTGCTGCTGTGTGAGTTATTTTGTGCTCCTCTAACATTAATAGTAACAACGGTAATTCCCTGAAGCTATGCCAAATGGTGGTGTCAAGTACAGGCCACTGAAATCAACTGCTCTGACATCACCTCGCTACACCGGGAGTGTGTGTGCGTGTGCATAATTATACGTGTGTGTGCTGGCGGTCCACTCATAAGGTCAGGGTGACTCAGGCACTCACCTGTTTGTTACAGTCTCTATCTAACTTTGTCTCTCTCCCTCTCTCTTTGTCTCTCTGCAGCAGAGGGCTGCTTTCACCCATGGCTGCACACACTCGTCGAGCGTGCTCAGCATAGCGAACGAACACACACACACTCACGCTCAGACACATGCGGGCAGCAGCAGTAATTAACAGCTAACTGCGAAAAGCCATTATCATTACAGGAACGAGGTGGGATCAGACGCTCCCACCTACATAATGGACAATTAGTCTCCGCATCGTCACGCGTCCAGCAGAAAACTCTTTTCAGGAACGGAGGCAACGTCTACTTGTTTTGTACCGACATCAGTGTATTTCTCACCGAAGCCTTTTTTTCTCACGCCGGAGACGTTTGATGGGAGTCATTGTTATAATTTGCAGCACAAAATGGATTTCACTCCTATTTCTCTTTTTCTTCCAAACGCTCGTGGCATTTCACAAGACATTATCGATGGTTTGGCCGGGGTCCCAAGGTCAGGAAAAGCTTTCTTTGAATAAAAAAGACAATTTCAGTTCTGTCAGAAGAAATAGGCCAAATGTTAAAGGGACTGTTTGTAAGAATCAGAATTGCTTGTTAACAGCGACACCTGTGGCCGTTAAGTCAACGAAAGTCAGTGCCCTGTTGCTCGCGCTTGTGCTCGCTCTACATAGACATGAACGAGCATCGGTCAAATCAGTGAGGCGACACACGTCAGCTAAAACCACAATATCACTCTATATTTCAGCTGCTTAGCAGTAATGTTAGCTGACCAGACGAAGGTCTCTCCATGAATCACTGCTGATCCTAGTGTTGGCTTTTCCTGCTTCAGCCTCCCGACCGCGGCCGGAGGGAACAGGGGAGACACCGGAGTTTTGGTCAGAGACGATAACGTTTCTCGCTGCGGAGCCCCGTCACTTCACAAGACACGGGAAACTTCTGTTGGTCTGGAGGAGCTGTAGCAGTTATTTCTGCACAAACGTCCACTGTACATTTACTAGATATTCTCAGAGCTAAACTAACTCTTCTGCAGTGTGGAGTGTGCGTGCATGCATGTGAAAGTGGAGCGAGAACGAGCACGGTGTGTGATTGAAGGCAAGCAGGCAGAGTACAGCAGAGACTCTGGCCCTGGAGACCAAAGCTACGGTCTCCCCCGCGTCCTCTGACCGCAGCCAACACCGTTTAACAGACGGGCTTCACTAGATAGAACTTTGAGGTTTTGGTGCTTCCGTGTAGTTTGTGTTGGAGTCTGAGTCTGAACAGCGTAGCCACACGCGAGCGCACATGGGACACCGACCCGTAATGATTTATACGTGTAAGAAGTTACAAACAGTCCCTTTAACATAAATGCTAACATCACATACAAAGTAGGGCTGTGTATGTCACGATACAGGGGTCACGATTCAATATATTGTGATTTTTTTTTTTAAATCTAATTTTAGGAAAGCTTTTTTATGCAATCAGAACAATGGGATCTGCGTTTGCATTTATCACAGTCCCTGTAACAACATCATAGCAAATTCAGATAGATGCATTCAAACTCCAATCTGTAAATAGCTTTTTTCTCTGCTTGTTGAGTTGATTTCAGAGGGCAAAGTATTCCCAAAGTAACTTGAGGTGATCTGATTTGACTTTTTACCTGATCTCCTTTAATCTCTTGTGGTTTACGGGATTGATTCCACTTTGTCACCGTGTAATGGGTAATCTTAGCTGGAGTGCATTTTGAAATTAAACATCCCGAGAGCGTCTGCTATCCAGAGATGAATGCATTACTGGCCAGACAAATTGGGTGAAATTGCCCCCCCCACCCCACTACTCCAGACTGGGCTAATGGAGCCACTGTGAAGGCCATGGTCAAACCGCCCCGCATGGCCGCTGCTGAAATGGATCCCTGCCACTTCACAGATAATACTTGCTACGAAACATTGTGTCTTGCTTTTTCTCTCTCTTTGCCCAGATGTCTTTCCACATAAGAAATTTTAGACAATATCAGAGTAATTCATAGAATCGTGGAGCATAATGTGGTAAATTGCGTGCTGTATTTCACTCCACAGATGATTGGAGGGTTTTAAGGATTTCGTGCAGGATGTAGCGTCTTACCGGAGACTTATATATGAGTCACGATTGTGTGTGTGTGTCTCTGCGGTGGTGTGTGTATAGGATTTTTATTCCTCCTCAAGGTTAAAATGGAAATCCACACCGTGCATATTAGTCAGGCTATATATCTCCTTTAGCTCCGTACTTCTCCTCCTTTCTCATAGCATCCCCTCGTTCCCTCTGCTCACTGCTCCGTTTCATGCTTTCTCCTTCCTTTTGTTGTCAGCCACATCGTAAATATAAACTCCTTTCCTCCTCTCTTCCTCTCCTCTCCTCTCCTCTCCTCTCCTCTCGCAGCCTCGTCCTCTATCGATTGTGTCTCCTGTTAATTAACAGAATTTATTCCTTAATGAGCCAAACACTGATTAGCTTGTTCCAGTCGTAGAAACAACCTCTTGCGATGCTTCAGACGGACCTTCAAACACGAGGTCAGAATAATCAGACTGTACTCAGACCACGGTGCCTCGCCGTGGCACCGCTGCCGATTTGAGCTATAGCTGTGCAGCCCAGAGAGGTTTTGCACCAAACGTCTGGAAAATAGCCGGTTCTGCTGCCAACCTTTACCTCACAGACAAAAGAGTATCAAGGGGGTGAGTTGGGATTCCTGAGGAAATGGGGCTTATGTTTCAGACATGTCTTTCAGTGAAAGGTTTCCTATGGAGGAGAGAGGATACATTTGTGTGTCAGAACAGCGAACCTCCTGCTGTTTATCCAGTGATGCAGCAGTCAGCTGGTTCAGGCCTCAGCACATCACACAGAGGAGAGTCTTCTCTCTCATGTTACTTTTGCACTCCATTTACAGTTCATGTGTCTTAGATAGCTACCCGATATTTAAAGTGTAAGAAGCATTAGGCGTGGATTGCAATCGGAAACACATTCTAACCAGATGCTGAAAGGGTGTTAATGCATCTGTCTCAACCAATATGCAATTTTTACTCCTCCCAAGTGTAACTACATCCGTTATAGCAGCTGAAGTGCCTCTGAAGTGACACTGACATTAAATCTCCCCGGCCCAGTATCCCCAACAAATTGCGTCCATATTGGGTGATTCCACACCTCAAGATTTACGTCCAGTGCTGAGGTTTGGTGCCGATAGATCGCTACAGGAATGAGTCCTAAAATTTTAGCACGTCTGGTTCCCTCGTCTGGAAGTCAATGGGCTTTTAGTTAGATGCCTGAAATAAGGTCTGTGGTTGACACAAGCTGGAGAGATTTTAATGTTTTGCTGTGCGATATGAAATACATCAATAAATACCCCACTAGTGAACGTTGAAGCTTTTACGTGTCTTAAAAAAGACGGTTGCTAACAAGTGTCTAAATTTTACTACTAAACGTCATCACGCCGACTCGTCCTCCTTTTCGTTGCTTATACTCGCGTTCATGCAACCGTGGTGTAGTTCATCTGTAGCCCAACATTAGCTTTTTACTTCTGGCAATTGCATTTATGCTTCAAAAATAATAAAAGGGGTGTTCATTAGTGGAGATTATCTTGCTGAACAAAACCTTGTAAGTATCTTAAAAGTTTGTGTGTTTGCCACAGAGCTTATTTTTTCTGCAATAATCCAAAACCAAATGGAAAAATCCCATTGGCTTTTTTTTGAGGGAACCCAGGGAGATGCTAACTTCCTGGTTGGCCTACAAAAATCCGTCATCCCTGGAGCACTCTATGTAGGAAGTAGTGTGATCTCAGGCATGTGCCATGTAGCCATAGACGTATTATAAGAACTGGATACCGGACCCCAAGATGGCGCCGATTCAGTCAAATGAGAATTGCTCGCCTGGTGCATACACTAATAAAGTTTCTAGCTTCCGGGTTTACTTCCATGTTAATATGGGGCCCACTGAATAGGCGCAGTAGTGGTAGTCTCCTGCTGACCCCACTCGCGATTTCCTGCTCGGCCCATAGGCTTTACATTGTGAAGCCGTCACAGATTTTTCTTGGCTCAAGGAAAGTTTTAAAAATATAAAACCTCCATGGATCAAAAATTCATAATAGAAAGAGTCATAATCCACCTTGTTTGCAGTTGGAGGTGTCCTGTCGACAGTTTTACAGACGTCTCTTTTACAGTGGTGGTCTATGGGGAAAATGCTTTTTGGGCTGCAGGGGGATTTTTTGCTGCAATACCGCGAGTGTTCACTGGAAAAAGGTCTTATTTTACATCCATGCATGTAGCATGTCTGACTTTCATGCAGGAGACTGGAGTTTGTCAGCAACAGCGCTGGGCTGTGGGGTGATTTTCACAAAGTGGCAGGCCACGTGACTCCCACCTGCCCAAAATGACTTATAGAAACCAAGGCATACTTTTATTTATGTTGTTAATTTAGTGAGTACAAGTGAGCAACTGTGTGGGGGATTCTTTAGTTTCCTTGGACAAGATTTTGTCTGGAAAATGATTTGTTCTGAGCATTACAAATGCTCCCAAATTACCCTCATTACTTCCAAATTGAACCATTAGGTGGAAATGAAATAGTAGTTTTTGGCCCTTCTTTGGAATGAACGGAGTGCCATCTTGGAACAGGACATCTCGTTCTTTTAATGCATCCATAATCTTTGCAGATTTGAGTCATGTGTGGGACGTGCAAGACAGATGCAATCAGATACGTGATCAAACTAACGGCTAAGTGTAACCCAAAAAGTGAGTTCACTGCTCCTGGATTTCATCTGGATGTGACACACCTGAAGGTGTTAAAGGGGCTTATAGGAACATCTATAGATGTATCTTCAGAGCTCACAGGGATGTAAAGCAGTATTTGGGTGTATAAGTCTCATCTAAGTCCTGCCCCCTTCTCTAATCAATGCCAGCTAACTCCTTCCACTGAGCTCCCCAGATAGTCAATAAAGACAGAGTGCAGAGAGAAGTGAGGTTGTTGACATCATTTAAAAAGATGAACAGTCGAGGATGAATCTGAAGAGAGGGGGATTCATGCGAAATAGTGTCACGTCCACGATCTCTCACACTGCTGTCCAGTTCCATCGGTGTGTGTGTGTGTGTGTGTGTGTGTGCGTGTGGGTAGGTGTGTGACCTTGAGGTAACGAGGTCCATTCAGCTGTTGATTGCCAGGCTCTCCCTGGCGTCGCCACTGGTAATGCCGTGAATTGATTCGCTGCCAAGCCTCCAAATATGTCCCCCTTTCCTAATCTAAATCTATCTCCCTCTCGCTTTTTTGTCCCCTCTTTCTTTCTTTCTTTCTTTCTTTCTTTCTTTCGACGCCTTCCTTCCCTCCCTCTCTCTCTCCTGTCTTTGTCCCTTTCTCCCCGGCCTCGCGGTCTGTCCTCCAACTGGATTTAACCGCCAGCCTCGCTCATCTGTGGCTAAGCCTTTGCTACCGTGTGTGTGTTACTGCGCTAATTGTACCTGTTAAGTCTTGCCAACCTCATTGCTCAACCGTCCTAGTCATTACAACTCTGACAGTAAAGGTCTATCCACATTCATTTGCATTTTACAGTCATTGTGTCTGTGAAGAAGATATAAACTGATGTGTGTGTGTGTGTACCTGTTACAGCCCTATTCAACCTGGCAGGAACGATGACTATTCCCTTCGTCATAATGCCAGTAAACTACAACTAGTGCACACCATGTACAGCCAGTGTGTGTACATGTGTGCTCCCTCTCTTCTCACTCTGATATCCCACAGTATGCCCACCCACTCACACACCCACACACACACATGAATAGAGCTATACCCTCCCACTCACAGTTACAGCAGGGACACTGTCACTGGTTTTATTGGGCAGATTGCGAGCTCAGATGCATGTTTTGGATCTTATTTGGGAGTTTTTTTAGGGAAAATAGAGAGAGAGGGAAAGAGAAAGTGGATACTAAAAATAGAATACAACATCAATAGTGTTTTCGCTAGAGAGTATTTTCATTAGATTCCCTGATCCATACTTTTTCAGCGACTTGAACCACTGATCTTAACACCACGAGTCAAATTGAAAATGTGCCCTCAAGCCTTTCGACCTTCTATGCTACCGAAAAAAATGGACCACAACACACAGCCCAGACGGAATCTCTTCACACTTCTACTAAGCATAACACTCTGTGTATCAGGGGATCCACTGTGTGTGTGCATGGCTGGGTGCTTCAGCTTGTTATTGTAATCTTCATTTAACAGTCTAATTTATGAGGAAAACCTTCTTATCTAATTGATTTAGTTAATGAATAATCCCTATCAATAATCTGCTAACATTACTGTGGTTTCTCCCATCTGGCTGACACACACACTTCTCTCACACACACACACACTGAGTGCATCACCCACTCATTTCATCCCCATAATGATAATGATAATAACTGTCCCATCCCATTAATCACTGTGGTAACGCCACAACAGCACAGGGCCTCTTCAGTCTCTGCTCCCCACTCTCATTCTGCTTTTTTTTAATGGTCTAATGATCCCGTCTTTCATTTGAGTATAACACTGCGTGACGGGTTCGCTCTTTTTTACACTGCACTCAAGATAAGTGCTGTCCAACTCATTGTTCAGCATTAGTGACAAAATATTGTGTATCGCTGCATCACGCCGCAGCTGAAAATGTACTTTATGAATGTTCTTTTTCCTCTTAAATGTGAAAACAATTTTTATGGATTCAGTTCTGTGGGATCTTCTATCACTGACACCATGCAATTTATTTCAGAACTTTTTTTAAATTATTGAATGAATATGCAAATGTCACTGTTATCTATATTCCTTTGTGGTCATTTCACATCTCTTTGTGGTTGTTTTGCATCTCTCTGTGGTCATCATGTGTCTCTTTGTGGTCATTTTGCATCTGTCTGTGGTCATCATGTGTGTCTTTGTGATCTTTTTGCATCCTTTAGTCTCTTTGTGGTCGTTTTGCATAATTTTGTGGTCATCTTGCATCTCTCTGTGGTCATCATGTGTTTCTTTGTGGTCGTTTTGCATCCTTTAGTCTCTTTGTGGTCATTTTGCATCTCTCTGTGGTCATCATGTGTCTCTTTGTGGTCATTTTGCATCCTTTAGT